>LUGG01000068.1:0-11167 GCA_001683735.1 Grifola frondosa | reverse complement strand
ATTTAATTTAAAAATAGAATTATGTTTAAAACCTAAGGTTGTACCTGCTGTAGGAGAAAGGTTTAATTTTCTATCTGAAAATTTTTAAATAAAATATCTAAATAATATTGTTCTCTTTCTAATATAAACTTTTTTTGATGTTTGTTGCAATGGTCCTAAATCTTCTAAAATAGCTAAACAAAAAATTATTATGTCCATATTTTTAAGCTGTTATAAATAGGTAAATTTCTGGAAAGAACACTAGGACTAAAGTAATTTAACAATCTTGTAGAACCTGTAGAAGCACTACCTATATATATTTTACCATTTATTAAATTAGTCCACTGGTAGATAACAACTCTTTTTTATATCAGTACCAATAAGATTTCTATTTAATTTAGGATAATAAACACACACAGGTTCATTTAAAAAAATTGGTTTTACAAAAGGGCCAACAGGGAAAAGAGAATAGCAGATAGGATAATATTTCATTTGTATAATGTTTTTACCCGAAATACCTAAAAATGTTGAGGAAAAAAGTTAAATTAACCCCAGCGAACAATGTCCAGAAGTGTACTTTTCCTAATAATCATTGTATGTTAAAAATGATTTTAGGAGTCCAAAAATAAAATCCACCAAATAACGCAAAAACAGCTCCTTGATAAAACAAGTGGAAATGCAAAATTGTGGACTATCTCTTTATTTAATCCGGAGGTTTTAATAAAAGTACTTTTGTCCATAAAGGATTTTTATTCTGTATCCAATCCAATACAAAATTAGAATAAATTTTAAATTCTACTTTCAAAATCTGATTTTTTATAACCCCTAATCTCTATAAATTTTTTAATTTGAGTCACTCTATAAAATTTAAAATCAGAAATAGTCTATTAACCATAAATACATATAAAGGTATCATACCTTTAACGGTTTGAAATTTAAAAGCTATGATTTATAAATTTGATTTGTTTTCTTAGAAGAATGTTTTCTTAATAATATACATGGTTTAATTAGGTATAACATTATCTAAATTTAACTTAGAAGTATACTCATTATTTAAATTCTAAATTACATTCAATTCTATTATTAGTAAAATTAAATACTATTGAACCGTCAGTATCGATTAAACCAGCAAAATATGGATCAAACGGTGAATATTGTAATCAGGTTCAATGTATTCAATATTACATAAAGAACAAGCTTTTTTAAAACCATTTGATTTAATCAATTAACCCATTTAATTTGTTTATTAGATTTAACTTATCTGCAGTTTTATAAACTGTGTAAATTGAATAGGTTTATTTTTATCAGTTCTTAATGTACCGAAATGTAAATAATTTTGAATACGAGTTAAAATTCTTATATCTCTATTATGTAACTTTATTCTAATTGATTTTAAAACTAGTTTTGAATTTGGATCTGTACTCTTTCTAATATCGAAATTACCATCTCCATCTATTATTCCTGCTAACCAAGATAAAATTTCTCCTCTGAATTATATAATTGACGTATAGTCTCTGAGAATCCTTGGCAGTTTTCGGCTGATTGTATATTTGCATTAATTGATTTAATAGCAGTATAATTAATTTGACTATTTAATAGAAGATTAAAGCTTCCACTTACATCTAGAATATTCTTAGATAATTTTTATTAACTGAATAATAAGGACTAAATAGTAATAATTAACTAAAAATATAGTTCCAGCATATAGTCAATTGCAGAATAAAATTTATTCAGGCCATTTGAGCTACTACGTAATAAGTCTATAATTAGCCTCAGTCACCTGAGGGATCGGACTATAACTTCTTATTGTTAATTAAATTAATTATTTAGATTTGATTCTCTTTATAAAATTTTAATAATAAGTATCGCGTTTAGTCTCTACGGATCCTACTATTATAATTTTACTACTCTTTTTTTTATAGATAAAGCAAGAATAACTCCTTTACTCGGCACTAAATAGTAAGTATTTAGTAAAAAAATAAATTGGTTTCCACGGTATTGTCTTTATACACAAAATTTATAAGCCTTAATTAATAAAATATAAAGATTTACCGTTAGCAAATTAAAAATTTACCGTTTTAATTATATATTATTTATTATAAAATAAACATGGCGATATTACTCAAGACACTTAATATTTTTATATTTAGTTGCAGACCATTTATTATAAGATAAAATTTTATTCCAATTAAAGATAATTACTAAAATGATTTTTTATTAAAGTTAAACAAGGTTTACCTGATATAGATAATCTATATTGTGTTTTATAGATCTTAAATCTTTATTAATACCTATTTTATGTTAGAATTAAAAATTGTTTTATGGCATTTAAAATATATATCATTATTTTGAGAATATAAAATGAAATTGCTTTATTATTTCTAAATCGAAAACATCCTTCAGCTTCTATAAATCCTGATAGCCAGCTTTAAAATAATGAGGTATAAAAAAGAATTATTATAAGAATTAATTAAATCAATTTGTAAATCAAATTTTTGATCTCTAGTTTTTAAATGATAATCCAATCCTTATTTTCAATACATTTAAGTAAATGTTCTAGTTGACAAATTTTATTACTAGTTAATAAAGGATATTTAGATAAAATATTTAAACAATTTCTTAATCTTTTTTAGAAACAGAGACCCATTTTACTTTAATTATTTCTTTATTTTTCTTTCATAATATATTCTACCTCCTATATATTTTGAGATTAATTTAACATTTCTTCATTTTTATTTAAATATTTTAATCTATTCAAATTCCACCATAAAATTTTATTTATTTTTATTTTTTCTAATTTTAAATAGATCCATCACCTTCTAGTAAACCAACCCAAAATTGTTCTATATAATCTTTAAATTGGATCATCTTTAGTTTTTAATAAAAAATTTATCATTATCAATATTTGATTATCAAAAAAATTTATTACCATCATGAAGGGCTATATCCATTGATGCGTTTGCAAGTGTTACTCCTGTTACTTAGGCTTATAATAATTTGTGGTAAGAAAATATAAAGTCTTTATATGATTTATTTAGTTCTGCAACATTTTTTAATAGTATTGTGTCCTATTTTTAATTCTTTTGAAGCAGTCATAACACCATCATATCTACATATTAATTCTTTATTTAATTAAAAACAAATACAGCTTTTTTAACAAATAATTATTTTAATTTCAGATACAATCTGATTACCTTCGATGGAAGAAAAATCTAAGATTAAAGGAATGTCTGAGATATTATAGGGTATAGAGAAAAATACCATTCACCTCTAAACAAAGATTGATTATCAATATAAGTTTTTTGTTTCTGAATTAGCATTAATAGCTTTAGCTAAAGTACATACCGAAGGATATATAATAAGTAATTTTTTATCAGAATTATAAATATAAACAGGACTATTTGATTTAGAAAGAATTATTTTTAATTTAGATTCTGGTGAATGAGATTTTGAAAAGAAAGGATTGTTTTCTCCAGTTAAAGCCAGACTTATTAAAGCTTTAGTTTCTTCTGAATGTGTTCTATTTTTAGCTAACTCTGACAATAAATTTTTTGTCTCCTCGGTATGTTTAAAACCTAAGGAAGAATAACCTTGTTTTAATACATTGTAATAAGGTAATATTTCATTATCCAATGTGTTTCTCTCCCATCCCTAACGGGTCCCTAACGGGGTCCCTAACGGGGTCCCTAAGGGGTCGGAGTATAACATCCATTGAATCAGTTTCTACATATTCTAAAATTAAAAGAGCAAAATTATTTTGTCCATATTTAGATAAAGCTTTTGTTATTGGCATATTTTATTTTTATTACTATTTAAAAAACTACTATTTAAGTAACTACGCATTCTTCTTGTTAAATCAATAGAACTACCAACATAGGTGTGATCATTTATTAAATTAATAAAATAATATATTCCAGCTTTTTTATTATTTTCTTTATAGATTTTTAATCTATCCTCTTTAAAGTTATTATAAACTTTTGTTGGATTTAACTCTTCAATTGTTTTAATTAAAAAAGGTGTAGATAATCCGATATTACTGTTTTCAAATAAATTTAAAAAATACTCTTCAATAACTATTACTATAAATTATTATAATTAGGACTATTTCATCTCATTATATTCAGCGAGCAAATAAGTAAGAGAAACTCGTATAGTCTCTGTGGATTTTTAGGGAGTCTACACCTAATTTTCCTGCTGATTATTCCTTTCAGTCCCACGCCTACATTGACAGGGCAGTGGCAAGGTTTGAGTTAAAAAAGAAATTTTACTAATATCTAGTTTCTTAATCTTAAGAATGTTCCAGCATTTGGAGTTATTTATCGTGGAGCAAAAGAGTTTAAACTCCACCCATTGTAAATAGAGCTAAGAATCCTAAAATGAATAATAATGGTGTAGTATATCTTAAGCTTCCACCATATAAAGTTGCTCAGGGTTCAGCCTTTTACCATCACAGGTACAGCAAGGCTTATTTTCTCAGTATAAAAATGAATTAAATTAAAACATACTATTTATACCTTATTTAGTTGTTAAGCTAAAAACCGTCACCGGTGAACTGGACCATTCCTTGTAATCTCATATACATTGTTTTAAACGTTGTACTTAGATGATCATGTGGCGTCTGGCCTCTACGCTTTTACAATGATAGTTTCCCAATAATTGACTTAGTTCGACGATAGTCTCAATTAAATTCGGTTTCTAAAATTGAGATTTCCCTCGAGTTTGCCACTTCAGAATTATATTAAATTTAATTTGTAGAGCATAGATGGTATAAAATAAGGTAACAAATTAGCTCTTATTTTTAAAATAGACTTAGCTGAAATATAAATAGTTGGTTGATTTCTTTGCATGTGGATATTGCAATTAATATTAAATTTATATGTTAAAACGCTAATTATAAAAACACAATCTTTAACAGTAAAACTTTGTGTTTCTAAATACAGACCTTTACCTGCTTTAGTGCCATCACCCATTATCCAATAAGCTAAAAATTCATAATCAATTATTTCATATAAATTTAAAGGTACAACCTTAATCCCTTTTACATAAAACATGTTATGTAGTTCCGTAAAACAAGGATAAAATCTAGTGTATAGACAAATACCTTTAAATGTTTTATTTTGTATTTTAGTTGTTGTTATAATTGGATAAGAAGAACAAAAATGATGAAGTCTATTTAAAGTAAAAAGCACTAATGCAGAATTAGCCAAAGATTGTTTAAACATAAATCTAGTATTACCTGATTTATTTATTTCCAACCAAGCATCTGAAATTAATAGACCCCCTAACATTGATTGTAGTTGAGGTGGGATATTCACCATATGTCTGACTATTGAAGTAAATTTAGGGTAATTAATTGTACTTGTTAAATTTGAACCCCATACTACTATAGCTTTACAATTTTTATTAGCAGGTAGATAATTTCTATGTTTGATCTAGGAAATCTCTCTAGAAGATTTAAAGTACTATTATTTTTTAATATAATTCTGCTGGTCATTTGTCTCTTGCTGAAGGAGAATGACAACCAAGAAAAGATTTTTATTCCAGTTGGAACAGCAATTACCATTGTGAAATAGAAGATTTACCCCAACTACCTAAAATAATAATACTTTTTAGTAGAAATTAGTAAAAAATCCTTTCCCAAACCGTACGTGATAGTTTCCCATCATACGGCTTTCCAAAGAAAATAACTGTAATATTATTTCCTTCTGTTTCCCTTCAATTAAAAAATTTTTTATCTTTAATCTAATATGGAAACTCCGTCATCTCAACCCTTCCGAGTTTCAGATAATCCCAAATTCTTATATATACCGCATATATATCCCCTTAGGCCCCCTATATTCTAAATTGATCCTTTTTAAGTTTAGTCTACTACTTCTAAACTCCATTATTAATTAGAAATATTTGTAAGGGTTCGTTAACCTAGCCATAGGGATCGTAGCTCGAGAGTGAAATAACTTAAAAAGTTTAAACTCCCTTTTTTAACATGCTATTGTCAGCGTAAAGTTAGCCTTTACTGCCTAAGTTAAATGCTTTACATCACTAATTAATTTTATATAAAAAATGATCTACAAAATAAGGCAGAATAAATGGTTTAATTTTCATTAAACTTTTTCCATTTATATAAATTCTAAATTTATTTTTTTCCTTTTGGATAGTAGGATTAATATCAAATTTTAGAATTAAAATATTTACCAATAAAACAACTTCTTGCAAACTAAAATTATCAGTACATAAAACTAGCCCTTTAGCTCTTTTACTCCCGTCATTTAATTTTAATTATTTATATAGTAGATTAATCAAATTATTTGTAAATAACTAAATTAAAAATAATGGGCCCTCTTTCTCACCCTCTTTTTTTACAGCAAAGCAAAAAACTAGATTAGGTTTTTTTTTTAAATTATTACCTATTCCTACACTTATTTTTGCTGTAACTTGATATTTCTACTGTTTTCCGTTTGAATTATAAAGATTAGTTTAATTTATATTTCATAGAGTCATGAAAATAAGGTGAAACTAGCTCTTTAAATAAAGGTACAGATTTAGTTCTTATATTTATTCTATATTGATTTTTATCTTTACTGTGTTTTTGCAAAGTGCAATCTAAATTAAATTTCTCTTTAAGAACTGAACTTAGTAATTCTACTTCATTTAATGTATAACTATTAGTATTGAGAATAAAATTATTTCTATCTCTATTACCATCATCCATTGCCCAATAAGCTAAGCCTATAGGTGTTAATAATTCACCTATATTTAAAGGAATAACTTTTTTACCTTCCGGATAAAATAACGAATATAATTCATTAAAACAAGGTAAATAATATGTATTAAATCTAACTCTAGAATAAACTTTATTTGTTCTAGGATCCGGTTTACGCTCTGAAATTTTTGGTTCAGAATTACAATAATCTTTAAATAAATCATAGAGATGAAATATATAATCTTTATTAACTAAACCTTGTTCAAATTGTAAATTTGGATTACCATTTTTAGTTAATTTTTGTATATATAAATCCCCTAGAATTAACCCTATTAAGATATCTTTTAAATTCTGAGGTAAAATTATTGTGGTCTCTAAATTAAAAGTCTAAATTGAGAAGAGGATGTCTGAAAGGCCCGTTTTTGATTAGTACATTTGTAAAAATCATATAAATAAGGAGTTAAAGTAAGAAATAAATTTTTAGTTTCTTTTTTAGGTATACATATATAATGAGAATTTCCTTTAGATTTTAAAATACAATTAATATTAAATTTAATAATTAGTATATTTATTAATCTAACTTTATCTGAAATAGAAAAATCTTTTAGATAAAAATGTAACTCATTATTTTGAATATTATTTGTAGCCATGATCCAATGAGCTAAAACCATATAGTCCATATAAAAAAATAATTCTTGTTTAACTGTTTTTTTTATTTGATCATTAATAGTTAAATAAAATAAATTAAAAATTTCATTTAAACATGTTAATTGTCTAGTTTGTAAGTAAACACTGTAAAAAATTTTTCCTCTTGTAACTGTTTTAGCAGACATAGGTAAACCTGAGCATAGATAACCAAGTTCATTGTAAATGTACCACAAATAAGAAAAATTAATAATAGATTGTTTAAAACCAATTCTAGTATTCCAATGTCCTCTTTTTTGTAGCCAAGCATCTGATAAAATTAAACCTATAATAATACTCTTAACTCTTGGTGTTAATTCAAGAAGAATTTTTTCACTTTTGTTAATCTGGGTTTAAAACTCATAGAATTAATACCAATTTGTTTATTCCATAAAGTTATTTGCTTGCAAGAAGTATTAGTATTTGTAGATAAATTTTTTTTTAATAAAGAATTAACATTAGAAAAGGATTTTGATGAAGGATTTACCCTTAACGATATACATAATGAGATGGCGCACGTAGCAGCTGTGAAATATGCTCTTGTCAAAAACTACACTATTAATTTAAATAGGCATAGTTAATTGGACTATATCTTCATCCTAGGAGTCTAGGAGTTTGGCGTGTTAGTCTCTGAGATAACCCTTTAGTTTTCTAATTTTATTTAACCCTTCTAAGGTTAAATGTTCCTTACGTTGAATGATGCGATAAACTTTACGCCATTTTAAATAATTAATATATTTACTAGCATTTAATAAATGAAAATTATCAAAATAGTTAACAACATTATAAGCAACTTTAAAATTAGTTGAACTATAACTATACATATTATCATTAAAATGATAAACGTGACCACCTAAAGCTTTTTGTATTAAATTTAGCAATTCAGGATATTTTTGTTTAATTCTAAAAGTCAATATTATATTAAATCCGGTTTTATGTGTTTTACTTTTGTTAAGAAATATACCAAAAGAACCATCTGCGTCTGCAAATCCAGCTAGCCAATGGTTTTTTAAAAGATAAAAATTAGCTTTAGGTAAAATAGATTTTCCAAATTTAACATCATATTTGTGTTTAATTAATTGATCTATTTTATGTTGACCTAATAATTTACCATTAATCAATGAAAATATTATTTCTAAACCAACTTTATGCCGTAAAACATATCTAACGGAATTTTTTTTTTTAAAAAGAGAACACTTCCATAACCTATTCTTTTTTAATATAATAAGCAGAACTAATATCATCCATATGAAAAGCTATTTCAACTCTATGGTCTTCTATGTATCCATCGCCCTCAATTAAACCAGCTAAATAATAACCTAATTCCTCATCATTTTGAGGTTTATTGTGTTTCTTTAAATGATCTGAAATTAAAAAATCTTCAGAAATTAGTTGTAGCTGTTTATCAAAGTCGAATTCACAATTAGTGTCATCCATTTGTTGGGTCGATAACACTAACGGATTATCTGCTGATTGTTTATTATCTAATCGAAAAAAATAATTTAATATTCCTTTTTGGCTATTTATAAATAAAAAGGTATTATTTTTTATTAATTCAATTAAATTATAGTGAAAGATTTTTCCTACTACGCTTACCGTAGGTGGACTTACTCTAAGAATAAATTTTCCAGCAAATAGCCAAATAATAATAAGATATGTTACCATATCAGACAACACAATATAAGTATCAACCATAAAAAAAAGTAATAAATTTATACAAAAATATATAATATTACTAAATTTTATGGACTATTTCTTATTCTTATCTCATAAGTTTTAACTAATTACTTTGCAATTAAAGTACAATATAAAGTATTAAATTATTAATAAGAATTTATCATATAGTCTCTGTGGTAATGATTCCCTGCAAGTTACCCTTTTTAAACTAATTTTGACGAAACGCTATTTGTTCGTATAGCCTAAATACAAGTTTCTCGCATATAGATAAATAATAATAAATTATATTTCTATAATTAACGACGCTTTACACTTAAACTAAAGACCTATTTTATAAAGCATAGAAGGTACCATATATTTAGAAACTAAATTTTGTACTTTTGGTAAACTCTTAGCACTAATATATATTCGATAATGCCCTAATAAACCTAATCTACCTGGAGCTTTGTGTGTAGTACATTGTAGATCTAAAACATTTATTAAGTGATTTTGTAAACGGACAGTATCAGAAAAAGAAAAAAAGTCAGTACAAAGATAGATTCCTCGACTAGAAGTAAAAGACCCATCTTTGCCTTTAGGCGGAGATCCAGTGAGCTAAAGCCAAAGGTGTTAAAAGATCTAAATTAGAAGGTATTTTTTACTTTACCATCATAAAACATAGAATAAAATTCAGTACACATACCCCGTTAGGGAGGAAGAGCTTTTGTCCAAAAATTTAAACTAGTATATGTTTTATCTGTTCGTTTATCATAATAACTATATTCTCGAAAATTTGAGGAACATAAATGAGATAAAATAGAATATAAAGAGACAAAATATTCTTTAGCTTTAATAGATTGTATAAAACCAAACCGTGCATTTTTAGATCTAAGGGCCATTTCTAGTTTTCCATCTCCTAATAAAGATCCAAACAATATTTCTCTGATCTCACGTTCATCATACTTATAAGTTTTAGGATTAGATACATACTCACCCGAAGTTATAGGAATAATATTATTTAATAAAAAAGCATTTCTAATTATATTGATAGGATCTAAAGGTGTATTTAGAGAAGCATCAAGCCCAACTGAAAACATATGGTGAGACCAAACTAAGAATCCTAATATACCAATTGAGAACATTGCATAAACCATACCTAGATACTAATACAAAATATTAAAATTTGTATTTTGGACCATCTCTTTATTTTTCAATTTTTTCCCATTTATCCCATTTCAATAAAAATTTTTTCCAAGCTTTACCCAAGATAGAATTGTCAGTTGCTAAATGAGCCTTTAAATCTCTAAGTTCATGGTATCTATTAATCGCTTTTAAACGATTATGTTTAGCTGATCTAGAAGGACACAGTTTAAAATAATCTAATAATTTGATAATTTCTGGTTTTTTGTAAACTACCCATTTGAAACTTTCTTTTTGAGTATAAATAGTTCCACCGTACAGGTCCAATAAAAGATCTAAAATAAATTTATTTTTTTGTGATGCAGTAATAAACATTTGAGAGGATTTTAAATTTAAATAAACACTACCATCACTATCAAAGAATCCAGAGAACCAACCATTATTATAAGTTAAAACTGAAGGTTGAATCAATGGAATATTATACTTTTCACAAATTTTATTTAATTGAAGTAATCTAACTGGGTTTCTTATTTCCCCGTTTACTGCATTTATCAAAGCTAATAAACCTGATTTATGATGTAGTCTATATCTTAACCAATTAACTCCAGATCGTAATTTAACCGAACCACCAAATCTTTGTTTTATTTGATATAACAATGTTTGTCTCTTGTTTCCATTACGATTTCTAGACTAGCATACCCTTTTTTAGATAATTGAAAACAACCATCTCCGTCTATCAAACCTGCTAACCATTGATTAAATATAGATTCACTACTAAAAAGATTTTCTCCATTATTATGATAATTATTTGGCAAAGACAATGTAGAATAAGTTCTTATTTGTCGGGAACTTTTAAACCTTGTTTCACTAATAAAGATTTTATAACTCGACTTTTTATTTAAAGTCCAAAGTTCTAATATTAAGGTAGGATCAATATTGAAAAATAACAAACATAAAAAGCTAATTTATTTTCTTCCGGTGTTCATCCCTGCTTTAAGAATTCTAATT
>LUGG01000067.1:0-23196 GCA_001683735.1 Grifola frondosa | reverse complement strand
TTTATGAAATATTACAACCAGACCTGGTGTATTACCTAGTATTACAATGAGGCCTGGTTGTATTACTATATATTACAATCAGCCCTGGTTGTTTTATCAAATATTACAACCAGACCTGGTTGTTTTATTGAATATTACAATGAGGCCTGATTGTTTTATGCAATATTACAACCAGACCAGGTTGTTTTATTGAATATTACAATGAGGCCTGGTTGTTTTATCAAATATTACAATTAGACCTGGTTGTATTACTATATATTACAATCAGCCCTGGTTGTTTTATCAAATATTACAATGAGGCCTGATTGTTTTACTGGCTATTACAATTAGACCTGATTGTATTACTATATATTACAATCAGCCCTGGTTGTTTTATCGAATATTACAATCAGACCTGGTTGTTTTACTGGATATTACAATGAGACCTGATTGTACTATAGGAATATCACAACCAGCCCTAGTTGTAATACATTGCAGCCTAATTGTATTACAATGCTACTGTTGTAATACAATAGCTAATACAATCAGCCCAGCATTGTATTACAGCCCAATTTTACAACCTGACCTGCTAACTCACAACGGCTTTGGCAGGTTTGTGCTATATTGTAGTACAATCTAGGTGACCAGTAGTGTTGAGTGGGTGGGGAGGTACAGCGGGTCGTGAACATCATGGAGGACCCGGCGTACGAGTGGACATGCAGGACACCTGGAGGAGCGTGAGGGGCCGCATGTGCGAGGCTGCAGACTCCGGCGTGAGCGGGCTCGGGGAGAGCGTGGCGATCGACGGTGACGCAGAGGAGGGCGGGCTCGTCGGGGCATCGCCCGCGGACTGTGCCAGTGGCGAAGGCGAGCGTGGAGGAGCAGTGGGGTTGGGGTTCCACGAGCTGCAGTGGAAGCTCTTCTTCTTGTGCACGCTTGCCTTGTACACGGCGCGGATCGCGGCTGTTGCCTGAGGCGCAGAGTGGGTCATCATAGGGACGGGCGCACGGGCGTGGGATACATGGCACACTGGGCCCAGGTGCGGGAATGTGGGCGTGGATGAGGGCGAGGGGCAGGAGCATACGCAGGTGTGGGGTGTGAAGGACACAACACAGAAGCGGGCACTTACGAGGGTGTATGGGCATGAGCGTCCTCGACGTCCGCCTCCAGCCTCTCCTCAACATCCCTCTGACCTTCCTACAGTGCCAGGCGTGAGCGAAGAGTGTGCGGCGCAGGCGAGAAGCGCGAATGCGGATGATGTGTGCATGCCCGGGCACACTCACAGGCGCATGCACCGGCATGCAGTGCAGGTGTGTAGCGCAAGGACGAACGGTGAGGGATGCTGGGATAAACAATAGTAATACAAGATGGGAGAGTGCGTGCACGCAGTGTGGGTGTGTGCATGCGTCGCAAGCGAGGGCGAATGCACGGGATTTGGTGCAGGCATGAGAGTGGGTATAGGGATATATGAGTTGTGCACGCGGGACGCAGCATGGATGAGTTGCGCGGGCATGAGCGCAGGTGCCGAGCAGGCAAGGGGTGGGCGCGAGGCCGTGATGGGCACGTTGTGAGATGCAGGCAAAGGGATATGGACATACCTGACCTACTTCCCTCTCCTCACCTTCAGGTGGCCTACGCGTGCGGCGTCGGACGCCGCGCACGCCTCGGTTGAACATTGAGTAGCGCGGCTGGGTGGCAGCAGAGCACGACGGGAGTAAGAACACGGTGGCGGTGTTCACCCGGACATGCCTGGTCATCGATACAATCGCGGACACAGTTGCAGTGGCGGTGACGAGAAGAGAGAGCGAGCGGCGCAGTCCTGAGGAGAGCAGGCATGAGGGGCACGAGGGTGGATGCAGAGAGACGTGTGGAGCGTGGATGCGAGAGGGCGCATAGAGGCGGGGCGCATGGCACGAGCGAGACACAGGGAAACATGCCTAGTGTGGGTGCGGTGAGGGAGAGTGCAGGCACGGCGGTTAGCGCGAGTGCGGGACGGCGAGCGCCATGCGGGGAATACTCGACGCCCGTGCTGCAACTTAATTATAACTTTAATTTCAATTTCAATTTAAAAAAAAATGGACTTACCGGCAACCAACGATGACGAGCGTCATTTTCACGGCAAGCGCGGGGCAAAAGACGATGAGGACGAACAGGCCGGTCTAGCCCGATGACGTAGATGCGGTCGTCGACACATCCATTTCGATATGTCGACGACTGGAGCTGCGTCATTGGTCTGGGCGGACCGATGTGTTCCCTGCAGCGGTCGGGCGCCTAATACGCCGAGTTGCCCGGTGGCTGCATTGGCATCCGTCTACTAGATTTGTCATATGTTTTGGAAAACATACCACTTTTGGTATGTTTTGGTTTCAGCCACCATATGTTTTATCCTTCATTCCTCCCTCAATTCTTGACAGATTCTCTTCGTATTAGGTTCGTCTGAAAGCGCTCATTTATGACAGTTATAGGATGTAAATTTTTTGTTATGTTATTTCAACAAAAACATACCATTCTGGGCAGCCACCCAGAATGTGCTGTTGAATTCCTCCCTGCAGTGAGGGAGAGTGCGGGCACAGCAGTGAGCACAAGTGCCGGATGGCATCAGGCGAGCACCATGCTGTATCTTAATTATAAGTTTAGTTTCAATTTCAATTAAAAAAAGGGGGCTTACCAGCAACCAACGACAACGAGCATCATTTTCGCAATGAGCACGGGGCAAAACCCAATGAGCTCGAATAGGCTCGTCTAGCCCGATGATGTACATTTGGTCATCGACACATCCAAATGGACATGTCGATGACCGGAGCTACATCATCTGGCATGTGCATTTGCTTGGTGGCTGCCAGCTTCAACCACTGCATGCTCGTGTGCGCCTATTGAGCGCTTAACGTTCGGCAAATTTGCGATTTACTTCAAGCATCTTCATCAAATCTTGCTTCTATTGGCAATCTTTGAATTTTATCTTGGAACTCAGTAGCTATAGGCCTCAAGGTATGTATCTAATATCTCTATAGCCTGTAATTAGACCAAACCAAGTGTTTTTGACTCCTATAGACCCTCACAATTGCTCAAAATCCCTGTTTATTGTCCTTCTTGTCCATTTACTTCACTGGTAAGCTTGTAGACTGTAGTTATTCCCCCTTTTGACTTCATCTCATGTTTCAGATTCCCAATAGTCATCTTTGGCCTTGTCAAGACACTGTAAGATATATCTGATATTGTTATCATGTCAGTGCTATCTCCTATACTCCTATAATGTTTTCTGTACTAATTGAAATCATAGAATGTCTGTCACCACCCTCTTGCAAGCTCAGACACCTCTGGTGCATTTTATAGAGGTCATGTTGATGTTGAGGATGAAGATGCCATGGTTATTTCACCTCCTGATTCAGTTAACATCCCCTCTGGCTTTATTGTTATCACCTTTTCAGGTTTAGGTATGCATGGTGCATTCCACATCCTGCACTATAACTTTATTAGATTGCCTACCATAGCAGATGTAGATTAAATATTGTTTTCTTTTACATTTCTTCAATTAAATTGAGACGGAGTTATCCGGAGTTGCGGAGCTTAAAATAAGTTTTTGATCCATCGACCAGTTTGATGTCGTCTTTTCTTTACACTTTCTTTTGACAGTTGCTCTTTCAACATCATTAACTCAACATGCGTATTCATTGGTCCTATCTATGGCCTGCCACTTTGTGCTTTGGTGTAGTCATATGGTCTTGCAATGTTGACATTAAATATGACACATCTTTTACAGACACCAGGCGATTGATATCAATTAAAAATTATGTGGAGGCGGCCACTATGAAAAATATAACCGTGCCCTTTGTGGGTAGAGTAGAGGCGGCTACTCTCAAGTATGTGACCGTGCCCCTTGTGGGTAGAGTAGAGACGGCTACTCTCAAGTATGTGACCATGCCCCATATGGGCAGAGTAGAGATGGCTACTCTCAAGTATTTGACCATGCCTGATATAGGCAGAGTAGAGACGGCTACTCTCAAGTATGTGACCGTGCCTGATATAGGCAGAGTAGAGACGGCTACTCTCAAGTATTTGACCGTGCCTAATATAGGCGAGAGTAGAGACGGCTACTCTCAAGTATTTGACCGTGCCTAATATAGGCAGAGTAGAGACGGCTACTCTCAAGTATTTGACCATGCCCCATATGGGCAGAGTAGAGATGGCTACTCTCAAAAATACCACCATATCTGATGGCAGAGTAGAGACCACCATTATTACAAATGCAACCAAGGCATTCATATATAGCTTGTGAGTAGTCGGCGCTGCTCCGCCCGCCCGGGTCCGATTCCGCATCCGCCCATGATCTTTGCCACTGCATTTGCTCACGTGCTGTAATGTAAATGTCCTGTGACATTGGGCACAATAGTGTTCGGTGTGAAACTCAAGCTGGTGTTTTTTACAGTAGGTAAGAAAGTCCCTCAGGAAACCCCGTTGTTTCAAATGTTTCAAATTAGGGCTGGCCAAATACGATTAAATACTTTTCAAAGGCAATTATTATTAATACATATCAATACATTAATCTCACAGTTCAGTATTTATTTTTACTCTACTTTATCAGTACTATACTCATATTTTATTCATATTTATTTGTATTTATTCCTACTCAGATTTTTAAATAACATGACAGTTTGAACCTGAAAATTTCCCATGATCAAACATCTAATGATACTTTTTTCACTTTAAATGTGAACAATATGTCTGTATCATGCTAATGACAAACTTCAAGGACACTTGAACCCATTGTGGTGGCTTATCCCGCAAGCAGAGCTGTGTGACAGCCTGTGACAGGTCGTGATAATTAGTCAAATAAGGCATAATGAACACCAAATGGGACAAACTATTAGATATGTCACCATCACTTATCATTTTTTGCCCATTTTCATTGATTTTATACGAAAATACGTGTCTTAAAATCCCGTGACTTCTATTTGAGAATATGATTAAATATTGTACCAGTATTTTATTTTATTGGACTTTAATGTATTGTATCTGAAGATATTTTATAAGTTAAAAAATACATTGAAGGCTGAATTTAATGATATTTACTCGGTATTCTCAGAATATATTGCATTATATTTTTATTTTTGGCCAGCCCTGTTTCAAATGTTTCTTACATATATCACGTGGCCAAAATATGTCACATGATGCCTTAGAATGCAGCCAATTTTCCGTCGGAAAATGTTTGCATTTTTGTATCATACAATCACAACATCTAAGCCCAGCACAACGCCCTCGTCGCAGCCCCATCATACATCTTGCATTAATAGTGCGGGATGGAGTAAAGAAAGGATGATGATATTTCGGCATGGTGTAAGTGATATAAAATAATATAAGATGCGACAAGATTCAGCTATCGTGGCACCGGAGTCCCCGGGCGCCAGCCACCTCAGCCCAAGTGGACTATGTCGCTCATTCACATCTCGAGCAAACCAATATTGTCCTTCAAGTTAATGTTCGCCATTTTGCGAAAGTCTCGTCCTCGCGAACGAGCATTGTTCCCACAGCATAGCCTTGTGTTGGAATGAACACGTGATCTCTCATTTCCTACATTACTTACATAGGATTTCTGGAGGGTATATTTAAAACATGTTATTTACATGTAAGTTACATGTAAATAATTATATGTAACTTACATCCGGGTTTCACACCGAACACTAGGGCACAATTCTTCCCAACAAGCCCTTTGTCACTGCCGTGTTTAGCCCACGACATAGTTTTCCCATTCCCGGTTCACGTTGTACGAGGTTGCCACTATGACCTGAACATGTAACTAAAACCAGCTCGTGTGGTGCAGAAGAGCTACATATGTGGATGTCGAGGCATTATGTATATGCGTGCCAGCCACCCTCCTACCAATGTCCGATGTCGTCATCGCAAATCTTCTCACGTGCGCCGGCGCATACCCCGCCCTCCCCCCCGGACAGACCTAATCGTCATGATCTGGTTGTGCATATAGCAGGTCAATGCGGACCAGCTGCAGCTGCATACCCCATTTATCCCAATTCTTGTTGTTCTCATTGCCCCACCGTTCACACCCACTGTTGTTTATAAAGTACTTCCCTCCCCACAGTTGAAAACGAGACGCGTCTGGATTCTGGAAACACCATGAGCCACTGATCTGGAGAGCATGATCACATGATGGATTCCTCCCACCCGGCCGTATAAGGAAACCGCTCCTCAGTCGCACGGTCACGTGCCACTGAGCTCAGAAAACTTGTATTCACTGTATCTTAAGCCGATTCGGGCGGAATCAGAAAATGGAGATAATGATGTATTTCACTAGGGATGAGGTTATCACTCAATATTGTCTATATCACGTGATAGACATAGCCGATTGTAATGATCAATGATAAAACTTATCATGCAAAAATGTATCTCTATAGTAATATGGCCTACATCTATATTATTACATTCACCTTTAATACATTCAATAGCTTCTTATTACATGTCAGTGTCAAATTTAATTCTGGAAGTCAAAATCTCCTTTTATCGTCATGTTTATCGTCGACATGATTTTGTTGTTTTACATAAACAAAAACATGGATTCATATGTTTACTTGATAGATTGGTGTATACAGTTCACTACTCACACAGACCTATTAAAGTATATATTAAATCATTTTCTAATGTGCAACAAGTAGGCGGTGCTGCATCAGCAAAAAAATCTCGCACTTGGTCTTCAGATGAAATTCAACCTTATGTAAAAGGTACAGCATTGTTAACTGATAATGCTCGATACAAGTTCATAACCTATGGTCCTAAATCTGTGTTATTTGAAAACAATAAAGAGGCAGATATTGTGATGACAGATATTTCTTTGACAGTACTGGCCACACGTTTACCAGGTCATTCATTGGAAATCTTATGTCAGTCTCATGGTTTATTTGTTTCTAACAGAACATCTAAGAAAAATACAGCAATGCAAGAAGCTTTATTGTTAAAAGTAATCTTGAGCGACTACATCATCATAGAACACAATTGCAACATACTTCAGATAATCAAACTAAATTCAAGTTCCCACCTGAAATTCCTAATTCTAGTTTACTACACTCTACAATTGAAGGATTTGTTCAAGACATTAACCCTAATAATTTGTGGAGTCTGGTTGTGCTGTTTGCGGAAGATTAAGTCTCTTTTCTAAAATGAAAAAAATGGTTGATTGCAAATTCAATATGGCTATTTTAACACCTGATCAAACTATGACAAGAGTGGAACGTCATTCAGAAAATGACCCTGTCAAAGAAATAGCTGGTCCAGTACTTTTGCCAAACTGTAAAGACATATGTTTTGAATGTAACAGTCATATGGAAAAAGGAATTTGTCCACCGGATGCTTTGGCAAATGGTTTATGGATTGGAGAAGTACCATCTCAGCTTCAAAATTTAACATGGACTGAGAAAATGCTTATTGCTCGGGTTAAACATAATCATTGCATCGTCAAGGTTCAGGTTTCTGGTATGTCTAAAATGAAGGCCAATGTTCTAAGTCATTCAATCCCCATGCCTAAAATTTATTCAGTGTTACCTCCAACCTGAGAAGAATTAGATGAAGTTCTAGCATTTTTATTTTTGGGTCCTAACATGCCAACATCACAGGATTATAAACGTATTCCTATGTTGGTTAGACGTAATAAAGTTGCTGAAGCTTTGGAATGGCTCAAACTCAATCATGTTGATTATGCCGACCTTAACATTTCTTACGCTAATCTCTCATCCTATCCTGAAGATGTTCCACCTGTAATGGTTGATTATACTCAGTCATATGATTCTACCAAAGATCCTGAAGCCACTGCAGTGAATGATAATGATGCAGAGGAAGGTGCTGATGACGAGTGTCCCTTTGTTGTTCATGGGCTAACTGGAGAAAGCATGATTAATTTAATGAAAATGCGACCTTCTGAAGTCCGGGCAAGAGCAGTTGAGCATTTTAAACAAGGAAAGGTTTTGGGAATTGGTCAAGAAAAGATACCTGAAAGTCTTTATCATAATCCTCAACTATATCCACAGATGTTTCCTTGGCTTTTCCCCTATGGTTTGGGAGGCTTGGAGAATAATGCAGGTTATAAGAGAGTTTCTGAGGAGAGATGCAAACAACAGTTGCTAATGTATCATGACAAGCATTTTCAACTAGAGCCATTGTTTCCATTGGTTGCCTTCAACCATGAACAGATCAAAGATTCCACCACCGCAGGATATCTTTTAGCTGAGCGAAGCAAATTTACAGATATTGCTGATCGTCTTTTACATTTGAATAATGATACTTTGACAGATCTAGTGAAGCGTCTATCAGAAGGACCAGTGAAACCTGAGACAGAAGAGGAGAAGGCATGTTTTAAAATCATCAATGATCTCGATCATGTCGCATATCGTGTCAAAGGTTCTATGACAAGTAAGAAGTACATGTGTAATGAAATCTGGGCATTAACTTCATATTTAGGAGCACCTTCATGGTTCATAACGTTCTCACCTGCTGATATTAATCATCCAATTGCATTGTACTTTGCAGACAAGGACGAGGTATTTAAACCACAATTCAGAAGTAAGGATGAGAGATTCAGACTTATAGCCAATAATCCAGTAGCAGGGGCTAGATTTTTCAAAATGATGGTAGAATTATTTCTGACACATGTACTAGGAGTAGGATTGGACCGTCGAGGTATTTATGGTGATACTGCTGGATACTATGGCACTGTGGAGCAACAGGGTCGACTCACTTTACACATGCATATGTTAATATGGATTCAGGGTGGATTAACTCCACAAGAGATTCGTGATCGCATTATGGATCCAAACTCTGATTTTCAAAAACATATGGTGGAATATTTGGAGAGTGTACAAATTGGTGAATTTATGAATGGCACAATGGAAGATGTGAGAACAACAATTGAAGAAACCAATGCAGCCAATCCTGAGCGACAGCCTCCCACTGAGTCTTTACCTGATGCTCCACCTCCAAAATGTTCTAATAAAGATTGTCAAAATTGTAGTGACTGTGAGAATTACAATAGCTGGTGGAAACGATTCACTAATGTTGTGGATGAGCTCATGTATTTATCTAACCATCACTCATGTCGAAAATATCGGATGGTGATAAAGATGGCAATTCTAGAGGTTGTATCAATAAGCTGGGTAACTGTAAAGCTAGATTTCCAAGGGAAACATATTTGGAGACTACGGTTGATCCTGCTACAGGTGCTCTTAATATGAAAAAGGGCGAGGCATGGATTAATACTGTGACCCCAATGGTGACATATCTCTTAAGATGTAATACTGATGTCACAAGCTTACTTTCAGGCACAGCCATCAAATCAGTAATTGCTTATGTTGCTGATTATATCACCAAAACCCCATTGAAGACACACATCATGTTTCAGGCTGTCCAAAAAGTATTTGATCGATATGCAGACATTGTGACAGGCGATCAGAGCAGTAAGGAAAAGGCTAGGTCACTTATTACCAAAATCGTTAACAGTTTGACAGCTAGTTCTGAAATAGGTGGACCTATGGCCTCATTATACTTATTGAAACATAAGGATCATTATACAAGTCATAAATTCCGCATATGCTTTTGGAGAAGTTATGTAACCAGGTCAACTCTGCTTGGGAACAGCCTTCATCGGATCAAACACCAGATAAAGTTGTTCTAGGTAATGTTAAAGGCAAGGTGGTGGCACTATCACAGTATCAGACTATATTTATCGACCCTTGAAATATGATCACATATCATTATATGATTGGATCAGACGGGCCAATAAACAGAGAATATCCAAGAACAAATTGTCAATGGTGATATTAACATAGCTGAAGATGGATGCGATGACTTTGAAGATAATTATGATTTAATCTACATTTGATATCAATTATTCTCAATCTGTGTTGATGGGTGATAATGATGTGGATACAATAGCTAATCATGATGATGAGAGTGAGGATGAACTCTTACTTACTTCTAAAAGTGCAAAAGAAGCTATACATATCTCAAATGCTGAATCAATAATAAAAAGAATCCAAGTATGCACCATTTACTCGTGATCATCCTCAATATCAGACACATCATGTTTCTTTATTATCAGAGGAAGACAGTTTTGTGCCTAACTTTTTAGGAGGATTCTACCCAGATGGGACACTGGCAACCATGAAGATTATTGTATGACAATGTTAGCTTTATTTAAGCCGTGGCGCACTGGTCATGACTTAAAACCTGACAAAGATTTGCAATGGAATGATATTTCACAGAGCATACATTTGATGATCGTCAGTTAGAAATCATGAAGTTCTTTATATACGGTATGAATGCAATGATGCAAGAGATGATTTTTCTGCCATGGTAAACGTAATAATGGAAACAATGATCTTCCTTTGAAGCAGATGATCAGTTACTTGATGACTTTGACACTCAATATTTAAATGAAAGTAATGAGTTGATGTACGGGAGTTAATGGACACTCTGAATGATAATCTTTGGACTAATGTCAGTCAATCAGAGCTCACTCGACAAAGTCAATGCTACAAGCTGAACGCATAATGTTAGGTGCTGGATGGATGGATCCAATGATTGATGGTTCTGATCAGAGTCTAATCTAGTACCAGATCAATTTCAAAATGGAGATGGAAAATCAGCTACTGAATGGAAGACCTTGCTGGCAAACAAACGACAAGAAATTCTCAATGCACGAGAAGCTCAAGCAAGCCAGAAGAATCCTGTCAATCCAAAAACAGGCCTTCCAGAAAATAAGTTTGTTAACACCTTGAAGTTATTGATCAATCTTATCTGGACAAATCTTTCAAAGCTAAGGACAAACATGCCCAAGCTCTTATTGATAATACAGTCAAGAAGTTCAGCTGAATGAAGCTCAGGAACGTGCATTTAGAATTGGGCCAACATGCATCTCAGCAAAGTGGGAACAATTGAAAATGTATTTAGGCGGTATGGCTGGAACAGGAAAATCTCAGGTGATCAAAGCCTTGATACATTTCTTTGGTGAGCGTAAGGAGGGATATAGATTTATATGTCTTGCACCGACAGGCTCTGCTGCTGCATTAATTGGTGGATCAACTTATCATTCCATATTAGGATTACGTCAACATGGTCAGAATCTGTAGCAACTTTACTTGCAGTCAGAGAGAGACTACAGAATGTTGAATACATATTCTTGGATGAGGTATCGATGGTTGATTGTAATAGTTTATATACTATTTGGAGAAGATGTGCAAAGCACTCAAAAATGAAGGTCAACCATTCGGTGGAATCAATATGATATTTGCAGGTGACTTTGCACAGCTTCCACCTCCAGTGAATAGCAACACTCTTTTCTCTCACAAAGTGGGACGTGTGATACATACACTAGTAGCTATACTCAACAGGAAGCCTCTATTGGTAAAGCACTCTGGCATCAGGTAACAACTGTTGTTATATTGAGAGAAAATATGAGACAGCGGGCACAAAATTCAGATGATGCTAAATTGCGAACAGCATTGGACAATCTTCGGTATAAGTCTTGCACAAAGGCAGATATAAAGCATATCAGTTCCCGAGTAGCTGGTCGTGGACCTGGTAAACCCAAGTTAATCAACGCAAATTTAGAAATGTGTCAGTTATTACTGCATGGAATGCACACAGGGATAAAATCAATGAGATGGGATGTGCTAGATTTGCAAGAGAGACATCACAACCATTGACTACATTCTATTCCCTAGATAAATGGGGAACAGATAATGATGAGAAGATAAAAAATCTAGAAAAAAGAAGGTAGACCCTAAACGATCATCCAATGTCATTGATCCTATTCTCCAGGAGTGTCTATGGAATCTGTCTCATAATAGTACAGATAATCATGCTGGAAAATTAACATTATGCCTGGGTCTTCCAGTAATGATAAAGACCAATGAGGCAACAGAATGTTCAGTCACAAATGGTGCTGAAGGTATAGTGGTTGGATGGAAGTCACGTCCATTGCAAATAATAAACTAGGGTTAGACACTCTATTTATAAAATTAACTGCTGCACCAACATCGATTCAACTGGAAGGCTTGCCTGAAAATGTCATTCCAATAAGTCACAGCACTAAAAAGATACGATGCAAGATGCCCAATGGAAAGGAGCTTGCAATATCTCGGGACCAGGTGGCTGTAATTCCAAACTTTGCCATGACTGACTTTGGCTCTCAGGGTCGTACTCGTCTCAATAATGTTTGTGACTTACGAATTGCAGATCTCATCAGTCTATTTACACTTGTTTATCTCGTGGATCAACATATGAGGGAACAATTATTGTTCAACCTTTTGATGACGTAAAATGACAGGTGGTATCACTGGTAGTCTTAGACAAGAATTTCTGAGCTTGAATTATTGGATGAGATCACAAAACTCCGATACTTGAAGAAACTTCCAGCTAAAGTTACAGGCTCCACAAGAAATGCACTTATCCACTCGTTCAGAGCCTGGAAAGGTTCCCTCTTTGTACCTAAATCAATGCATGGAGCATTAAAATGGACCAAATCTGAGCCATTTGAAAACGAGGAACCTGAATCAGAGTTGCCCTGGAACATTGTTACACGTCAGAAGGCAGACAAAAAGACTAAAAATCAAGAGCAACCTGAGGAGAAAATATCTTTACCTCGTGGTCAAAAGGATATTAGTCTTTTTGTAAGTGCTAAAGGTACCAGCACTTTAAACACCATAAGCATTGATCAAGGTGGTTTAAAAAGTGGCAAGCGCAAAAGAGATGTGAAGTCTGAAACTGTGGAAGACACAAGTGAACGTAAAATTAAAAAGTCTAGATTACATAGGCAATCTGATTTATTAACTTATGCTTCACCCATCGCTTTTCAGTGGGATGCTGACAACTATAGCTGTGCATATGATACTTTATTCTCTATCTTATTTTCAGTATATTGTGAATCTACAGAAAGGTGGATGTCAGAAGTGGTTAATCAGAATGGCTTTTGAGATCATTTACGGCTGCATTTCAACGAGTAAGGGAGGGTAAATCAACCATGGAACAAGCCAGAGATTGCTTATGGCAAATCTTACATAATATAGTGCAGAATCATTTCCACTCACAGGACATCGTGGCAGTGAACTTTTTTCACTATTAAAATGTATGCTAGAAGTGAACATGGCTGTGTTGAACGTACTCTTTGCTGTCAGCATTGTCATATTGACTTGGAAGCTGAAGAGGATAATACCATTTTATGGGATTGCTCAAAAGTCATATGGAATGAATATCCTACAAAGCTTGGCTCACATAAAGAGAGGACTATAAAAGAGTGGCTTACTCCATTATTCAACCGACCATTGCTCGAAAATGTGACAAATGTAAAGAGCAACATGTTTCAACGAGTTGAATTTCCACAAAATCCAAACTTTGTATGCTTTATTACTAATGGTACACGTATTAAATTTAACATATGATTAATCTGAATGAAGATACAGCGCATACAGATTGTGTGGAATTATATACTTTGGTGATTTCCACTTTACATCCAGAATCATCGAGGCAGATGGTAAACTTGGTATAATGACGGTGTGGAATTAGGCAGAAGATCAAAATTTCAAGGGAATTGATGACATGGATGCAGCAAAGCTTAGTAGAGCTAAAAAGAGAAAGAGCAGTGTAGCAGTGTATACTAAGTTGTAATATTCAATGTCAATGACTCAAATTTTGTATATTATATCATATCAAGCTTGTAAAAATACTAATGTATTAGTTGAACCTATGTGTTTCAATTTATAAATGTCAATGATCCATACTATAATTTTACAATTACTTATTTATAATGTATAACAGATGAATTGATAATCAATAGTTTAAATAATAAGTGTAGCACTTTGCAAAGGTGGGCATATTGTTGGGAGGGTAGGAGAAGGTCATTTGAAATATTTTTTTAAACAATAATAAATTTTATGTTTAATTACCTTGTAAAAAAGTGAATATATTAATTAAACCCCTGTGCTTCAATTATGAATGTTAAAGGATGTATACTATAATTCTATAATTATTTGTTTATAATGTGTAATAAACAAATTAATAATGAATAGTTTAAATAATAAGTTTGGCACTTTGCAAAGGTATACATATTGTCAGAAGGGTAAAAGAAGGTTATATATAATATTTTAAAATAAACAAGACTCAAATAATAATAAAATTAATCATTTTCCTCATCAATTGTACCTGCCATGCAGAGCAATGGCCCTCTAAAACCAAGTGACTGAGTTTCCGGTATGCAGCTCTGGAGAGTTCTGACTTCCTCTGCTGTCCGGAACATTCCAATTATTGCTAACACATTGAGGGTCTAACGTACACGCTGCGTGGTCATTGTGTAATTGTGCTCCGATCAATATACACGACTACGTCCTAGCGGATATGGGACGTTCAGCATCATCATTGAATCAGAGCACTTTGTAGCTGTGGTGGATGATCAAATACTAGGATGTATTTCAGACATATTTGAGAACGACACGGTGCACGTGATCATGTTACTTCGTTGAATGGCAACTTCGCCATTCCAAGGGTTTTCCCGATTGGGAACACAGACCGACAGACCGTTGGACCGTTTGCCGGGTCACGTGACAGATTTTCTACACCGTTTGGGCGCTAAAATGCCGGAGTCGCCGTCGAGCCCAAGGAAAACCCTGGGCGCCTTCCATATGGGGCACTGAGATCTCCCTGGGCGCTTTTTTCTTGCCGCCTGTGGCAGACCACCCTTGGAATGACCAATTTTCCCATTGAATGCAGGGCTGTCCAAGAATAAAAATATAATTGCATTATAATCTCAGAATACTGATTAAATATGATTAAATACGACCCTCGACTGTATTCTTTTCCTACAGAATATCATTGAATTCAATACATTAAAATACAATACACTAGATTACAGGTGCTGTATTTAATCATATTTTTATAATACCCGAAGCACAGATTTTTCGAGCTGAGATGGGCGAAAATTGACAGAAGTGTGCCAGTTTGGCCTTCTCCATACAGAATGTCTCAGTATACCCAAGTTTGAAGTTTTCTTACAATGAACAATTGATTTTAGACTCATACACTACAGTTTCTGACACATTCTCACATTGCATGGAATGTTCTTACTATTACCGGAGTCAGTGTGTCGGTCAAGCATTTATTCTCACAGAGTAGACACACCCTCTCAGATGCACACTCTTCGATGAATGCCGAATCCGCATCGAAGACAGTGGTCACCGAGATGTGGCTGAAGCGGGGCTTGGAGACAACGTCACGTATGTGGATGTATTTTAATCCACAATAAATAGAATTACATACGAATACAATATGAATACAATACGATACAATTCAGTAGAAATAAATACTTCTCGGCGGTGTTGAAGTATTGATATGTATCAATAATTATTGCACTTCGAGTGTATTTAATCGTATTTGGACAGCCATAATTGGTGGTGGGCTTGCTTGACTGTAACTTTGCTAGAGCCGCTCACTTTTCACCCAACGTCGTCATCAATACTTCTGACAATCCTTTGGAAATCATCAACAGCTCACAAGAGGGTGGTTTGCCTGCTCTAGACTCCCATCCTCTCCAGCATGAAAATTCCGAGCCTGTCCTTCCTCCAACATTCTCTCAACTTATGCATGACATTCCGACATCACTTCCTCCTACTCAGCTTGGACACAATTTATTCTATGATCTATATCCATTTCTGAGTCCACCTTTGCCAGATAACACCAGTCCTTCTGGTCATGCCACTCTTGGTGCCCCGGAATTCGTAATCCCTTACATTGTCCCTGCTATACCATTTCTTCCGAACCCCTCATCTTTAACATCATCTACAACAATATATCCATTTAATACTCCCGTCTCATCCGATCTGCGTTTGCCATGCCATGATCCTGTCATCCCAACATGTCCCAGCACCCCATCAACTGCCCCTCTGTCTGTGGGCCCAAGCACCCCCATACCAGTCACATTGACATTTTATCTCCAGCCGGACATGCTGCAATGAGAGTACGGAGATGATGGGAAGGCCAAGGTGCGGTGTCTGTGCTGTCACACTTGGGTTCGGACTGAGTCATCCAAGACATGTAACCTTGTTCCTTTACAATCTCACCTTGGAAGCAAGAAGTGTCTCAGGTCAAATATTGAGCTTGTCGTGGCTGAAACTCGAGAACAACGACAAGTGCTTTTTCTGAACTCCAAGCCTGCTTTTTCACTCCTTCATGCCTCTCACATGCTGCGCTGATGACAACAAGTGATATACAATTCAAGATCAAGACACCAGAAGATTTTGAGAATGGAAGCGATATCTCGTGAGCACCGTCATTTTTTGCACTCGCAGTTTGCTGATTTTGCCTATATAGAGACTCGGAATCAGAGCATTCAACATCCAACTGTGTAGATGAACCATCGACATTAGCGCATAATGTCTCTGTCAGCGCAACTGAGCTCGTGCCAGAGATGGTGTCTGCTTCGTACGAAGCGCGCCATCTCACGGATCATTCACTCAACACTCTTTCTAGCATTCCGAACAACAACTCTTCTATCTCCTATCCTTCATCGAAACACTCAGTATGCCCTGGACTGCAGCACTTCTTTGAGACCTATCTGTTTCAACAACATGGAATGGGTAACTGAGCCAGCCGCACTCTTCCACCTCTTGGTTATGTTTTCTGTGCTGTTGACGAGAATGGTGTCCCATCTCATGTGCGGTCCGAAAAGTGTTTATCCATCTCGATGAACAACCAGTGCTGCGCAGAATGTCAAAGCGTCAGCAAGACTATCGAATGGCTCTCTTCGTTAGCTCACACATGAACAGCTATGCGCGTCCGTCAAGGAATGGGATGAAGCCCTAAACAGTTATACTAATGTCGGACGCAGAACTTGAACCTCGGTCGTTGATGTGCAACATTTCTCAAGAAGCTTGATGATCAACGACACTTAGTCATGGCAGTGGCAACTGGTGATGTTCCATGCATGCAGCAGCTTGTCTAGCAGGGACTGAAAGACAAGGTCAGTATCACCGAGATCACCAATCGGATAGAAGATACTCTCATGGGCTTATATCAGGCTCGTGGATACCAAGAGAAGGACCTTGACATTGCACTGTTAGTGCTTCGGCTCGGCGGTCGCAGCCTCCTCTATGCTTTCAATAAATACATGGCCCTTCCATCAGTATGATCTCTTTTTCGACATCGCCACTTTACTTGCCTTATTCCCTCGCTATGCATGCCGACCATCGAGGAGATCAAATTCAATATGAAAGAGCTATTCGAGTGCAGGCTAGCTGATTTGGACTGAATGCGGCCATTTTTGAGTGGAATGTCGGTCTTCTGTAAGGCTCCAACTATTTAATGTATATACTGTGTATATATGGTTTTTACTGTATACTATATACATATATTTACGGATCAGTTAGTATACAGTATATATATAGTATATACATAGTAAATGGTTTCAAAATAATCATAGTGTAAAGAATATTGTCATATACTTGAAATCTCTAGTGACAACATAATTCTATTGAATATCAAACTTCAAATCAAAATGAAATAATCATAATCACAATTGATATATAATTGACACAGTGACATACATTGGTAGCAGCTTCAAATCCTAGAAATTGTTTGATGCTCCAAATAATTTGATATCTTATGTTGATCATTTATTAAGATTTCTTGTGTTATTGTTCTTTGATAATGGCTCTGCTTCTATAGAGAAAGTAATTAAGCATAATGAGTTGATTTTCTTGCTATTTTTGGAGCAAGAGTGGTAGTAGAACATTTTATCTTATATTTTCATCTTTGTGCTGATATATATAGTTCCCTAAAGGCTAAGACCCTTTTTATAATGAAGTGTACACAGTAACAGATTAAAGAAGGACATAGAAAGTTATAATACTAGTACTTATTTATAACTTGACAATAATCATATATACCATATATATACTATGTATATACCATGTATGTACTATATACTATCTATTTATGAAATTTTTGTATATGTATACTAAATGGTTGGAGCCTTAGTCTTCTGGGATGAGGTGAATCAAGATGAGGTAGCTTGCTATTTTCCTCATGCTGACTCTGTCGGTGGGCTATGTTGTGAACACATCAATTGTGTAAACGTTCAGCTCAATACTTACGAGAGTGCGATCTTGCTTGCTGAAGCTCTTGACAGAGGAGATGTACACTATGGTAAGGAGACCTCAATAATTGCACTTGGCTCCTTTGGTCCATTGCTCCGGGGTGCATATCCAGTGATAATTTCATCTACACGCAAGGCAGAGCCTCCAGATCAATTGTGGGCTCTTCTTTCGGAAGTCTTCGCAGTATGGAATGAGTGTCTCTTGGTCCTATATGGTCATTTTCTTCTGACAGTGATGCAGGTCGATGAGCAATGGTCTATGATCTCTTCATGAACAAGAGAATCAAATACAATCATTCCTTGTTCAAAATCCTTGGGAATATGCATGGCCTTAACCTTAATGTCGGCGACTGGGATATCACTGGAGATTTTGACTGGAAGCACAAATTAAAGCATGAGTGATGGTCTATTAATGTCGCCGAAAAGGTCACTAATGTGGTGACAGCTTTGGACGTCTCTTGTGAATGCTTGAGGGAACTATCATCACTGATTCTAATATGGATCATTAGGAATGAGTTAGGCTCGCTACGCAGTTCGAGCAGGCAATACAATTTCGAGTTACTTAAGTATATCTATTGTTGAGCGGAGAGACCACGAGACACATGACGAGAGCACGTGACGTGACAGAGCATACTTGGATGTGCGTTCATACTTGTAACACCTCAGTCGAGTACTTCATGACTGAGGTGAGTTTGATAACTGTATTGATAGAACTAGACTAATGTACTGTACAGGCTTGCTGTAACAGGTAGTGTAAACTAATATCAGTCGAGTACTTCATGACTGAGGCTTGCTGTAACAGGTTATGAGCCATTAAGTACTACTTAAGCCCAGGAGCTTAACTCGACTCAACGAGCCTGAAACTCATCAAATCCATCTACCTTTACCAGCGACTAGACCGTCACCCTAATACCCAAGCCGACGAGCCAGAAACTCATTGCATGCCTTATACCTCGCATATACCCCGCAAATACCCTGCATACAGCCACCAAATGATGGCATCTTCAGTTTCAGACACCAAGCTTCCCAGCTTCACTAAGTCCCAACAGCTTGATCGAATGAACTGGCTGGACTGAAAGGACCGCATTACCCACATCTGCAAGGTATGCAAGTCATTTGGTCACCTCGGCGGATCAAAAACCCACCCTCCCATGGTCATCGCCACTGACAGCACCCAGGAGCCTAGTAGCATGACACATGGTGAGGTGTGGGATGACAAAGACAAGGTCTGCAAGGCTATTATGATATTGAACATAAAGCACTTCCATAGCTCTGGAGTTATTGCAAATGGGAAGACAGCTGCGGAGATCTGGAAGCAACTGAAGGACAAATGTGAACGCACGGACCCCGTGTCCCTCATGAATGCAGTTGACCATGTTTGCACCCTCAAGTACACCCCTGGTGCTGACCTATATGCTCATTTCAAGAAGATGCATGCATGCTGCAGCACCGCTCTGGAGCTCGGCGCATCTCTTCTGGACACACAATTCGCAGTGATCCTCTGTCGCTCCATGCCAGGCTTCCATGTACAGCTACTATAATGTTTGCTAGTATACTAGCAACCAGCATTACAATGTGATCTAACACACCAGGTCCTGCTAGATATTCTTGGGGCCCTGCCATAACTTAGAAATCAATAAATGTTTTTTAATATTCAAATATCTCCATATATAGTAGAGGTACTGATATGATATTTGCACACCCATATTTGTATGTTGCAGAGCTTTCACCGGATATAGCATTTGTCATATGTTGCGGAAACATACCGCATTTGGTATGTTTTAAACATAGCCACCATATGTTTTCTCCTCCATTACTCCCTCAATTCTGCACGGATTTTCTTCATTTTAGATTTGTCTGAAAGCGGTCGTCGAGTAGAATTAGAATATATACATATATTTGTATGATATTAAAATAAAAACATACCATTCTGGGCAACCACCCCAGAATGTTCTGCTGCATTGCTCCCTCAAATCCTCACCAAAATTCTTGATTCCTTCATCCCCTTGGTCGCATTAATGTCCTATTCATTATTCTGGCATTTTTTTGGCAGAATATGTGACGGAAAACATACCATTTCTGATAGGTGCAGGCTCAGCCACACCAGAATTCCTCCCCCTCCCCCTCCCTCAATACTTCATGTATTCTCTTTGTTTAAAGTTCCCCTTAGTCCTACATATGTGTAATTTGATTATACGTACAGTAGAGAGCTCCAAATGATGATGAAATTTCGTCTGCCCCTGCTTTGCTGGCAGGGATCCCTCCTAATTTGGGAAATGAATATCAGACGGAATCTAAAGCACAGGGCACCATCGGAAAGAGTGTATTTCATCCTAATAAGGCAATGTTTATGCCGAAAGATTCCATCCAGTACTCGCTTCACAACACACACAACAGTATTCAGGGGTGGCTGAAACATTTCCTCCATCCTTCCTGAATGGGATTTGGCCCTAAATTCAAGCAGACTTTTCTGGCGCATTACCTTGCATTAAGGCATTATTATGAGCCATACATCATGCTTATCAGCGACGATCCCATATGGTGGAATCCTTATCAGCTTCCCCTGTAGATTATACAATTGTACTACTACATGGAATATAATAAAAGTTCGGATTGCAGGATAGGATAGAGGAATATCACAGATTCAAAACAAGTCCAAGACCATAAATATTGATGAGGAATTGAGGGAGTAATTGAGGAATCAGTGGACTTGCCTCTGATTTACTGTACAGGTGACTTGAGCCCGGTACAGCAGTATTGAGGTTTCAGCCACAATTGGGTATTCTCCTCATATCTCATCCACTTCCTGGTGGAGTCTTGTAATGTTTGTTGTATATTGTAGATATATAATACTACTATATTTTTGGAACTTTGCATATGTTTAAAGCCGCCAGAAAATTCCCTAGCAGGGGGGGATCACATTTCAGTGTTTGGAATGCAGCATTGTTAATTGTGGTTCAAACAGTAAGATAGAAACATTTTCTAAGAGGCCTATATAATGGCAAATGTATACAAAACAGAAGACAAAAAAGGAGCAACTGGATGGAAAGATATTGGGTGATCAGTGTGGCAACTGCCACCCAAGGTTGTTATGTGTGCCCTGAAGCGAGTATGGAACAGATTGTTTTGGCGTAAACATTGTCTTATTAGGATAAAAATACATCTTTCCGACGGTGCCCTGTGCTTTAGATTCCGTCTGATATTCATTTCCCAAATTAGGAGGGATCCCTGCCAGCAAAGCAGGGGCAGACGAAATTTCATCATCATTTGGAGTCTCTACTGTATGTATAATCAAATTACACATATGTAGGACTAAGGGGAACTTTAAACAAAGAGAATACATGAAGTATTGAGGGAGGGGGAGGGGAGGAATTCTGGTGTGGCTAGTGTTGTGCCGGCCCGGCTTGGCCTCAAAGCCCCGGCTTTGGCCCGGCTTATAAGGGCCCACGGCTTGAGAAGATATCAAGCTGGGCCATAAGCCCTATATCTGGCCTGGCTTTGGCCTGGCTTGGCCTAAGCTGGGGCCTGTATGTCTAAATACCTAAGATTACTCGTTATAATCTTCATTGTCAGTAAACAAATCATCATCCTTGTCATCTAAAATAAGATCCCATGCTGATACTCCTGTGTCACCCTCCTTCTCCACAATCTCATCAAAGCCATCTACTACCTCCACATTATCACTCTCAGAAGTGTCCTCAACTTCCTGCTCGAAACTTGAGGATGGAGCTGGTGATCGAAATAATAAGTCTTGTCGTAAAGCACACTTCAGTACTTGAAGTGCTTTGATGACATCTCCCTTCAACCTATTGTGGTGGTCACTTATCGTAATACCCCTTGCGAGAATGCTCGTTCACTCGAAACTGAGCTACCCATGATTGCAAGGTAGTCTTACGCAAGTGAGCCCCATACCGGATATCTATGACTATTGTACTTTGAATCGATAGACTTCAGTCACATTCAATAATAGAGCATGAGTAACAACTTACCCCCACCACTGAATTATTGACATGCCTTGCGGAATCTGTTCCATTGTCTCAAGATATTGACAAAATTCTGGCAGCCATGGCTTCTGCATGTCTAAAGCACTGAGTATAGGATTGTCATGCTCCTTAGTGTTGCCACAGCTTAGTCACACCTGTTTCAGCTTTTTAGATATTCTGACATGAGTTTTACAGATAATGACATGATATTAATTGAAATTAATAGCTAAGATGTATATGTATTTAAATGTAACACCACCATTTGCATAATTATCTTGAATGTGTTTCAATTTCAGTTACATTGGTAAAAAAGCTGACTACAAAGTCGGACTTTGCAATCGGCTTTTTGGCCATATCTCCATCAATACAAGGTATAACATTTTGATATGTGGCAAGATTATGCGGCTATATATAGGCTACAAAATGAGTGTAAAATCACTTTGGTATATGAAAAACTGCACAAGTTATGAGTCATATATCATTTAGGCCTGACTTAGCTGCAGCAACACTAATGCTCCTCACCATCCTCATCATCAGACAATTGTCACAGAAGAGAGGTTGTGTGCGACAGAGTCTTCTTAACCTTCATAGTCACTGACGAGCTCGCATGCATTTGTTTATATCTCTGCTCGAACTTCCGCATTTTTGGTTAGCATACAATAATCTGAAGAGACCAACATAGCTCACTATTTGCTCCATGTGTTCCTTGGCACGATTTTGTAAATCACAGCTCCAATGCTTGACGAAATGTGAGTTCTTCTTGTCAGGAACAAGATCTAATGATAAATGTATTATATCAATAGTGATTTGCAACAGAGAAAAGATAACTCACACATAGAAACAATGTATGCGTCACAGTCCTCGGTCTTGTCATAGTATTCCTCAATTTTCACCAAAGCAACGGAAAGCGCTGATGAAAACACCTGATAGTCATCATGTGCCATGCGTGATGACCATGCTTTATGTAGTGCCTCGAGCATGGGGATGGCGAGATGCAATGTTGGCTCTCATTTGGATGAGAATGATTGTTGTCCATTATCTGCATGCTATAGGTTGTTGGCATTAGTGAACCACCAGTAACTGATACATAGCAAA
>LUGG01000066.1:0-29708 GCA_001683735.1 Grifola frondosa | reverse complement strand
TTTTTGAGTTAACAAAGGATATTTTATAAAATGTGGTATTATAGTTTGTAATAAATTTTTAACGTCGTAAACTGAATAAAAAGCCATGTTTCCGCTTTTATTTACAATACCAATTCCACCAAAGAATTTTTGAATTTTTAATAATAAGGCTAAATCTCTGACATGAAGACCAATTTGAAATCTAGGTTGAATTCTCCAGCCTAATGTTCGTTTTTGAATTTTGTCAAATACAACAGTAAATGAGCCTTCGGCGTCTACAAAACCTGTGATCCAAAAAGGATTTAATTGAACATTCTGAACAGAATGTACGGTAGAAAAATATTTTTTAAATTGTTTAGAAGGGTTATTGATTTGATAGTTTCTTTCGAAACCCATTAGAGTACACCTTAACTTTGGAGATAATCCAAAGCAACTACCGTCTACTCGTTGCTCTTTTACAGAAATTTGATTTGGACTTTGGGTATAGATTTCTGATTTAGATCCGCGATAGCCCATTTCACTTTCGTTCATCATATAGCTTGTTACCATACCCAGGTAATTATTCTGGCCACTCATAGCCTTTCGACTATGGCTTGGTACTATATGCTTTAGGGTGTCCCCGGAGTTTGATAGTTTGACCCAATTAAGTGCTTTCCCAAAGCACCAGTCGGGTCTAATAGAAGTAACTTATCCATCACTATTCCTAGAAAATATTTAACTTCATTATTATTTTTATAATTAAACAATAAAGGATATCCTATTTATTAATATTAATACTAATAAATATTAAAAGAATTTTGTTCTTTATGCTAGTTAGTCCAGTCGCTTTCACTAAGGTTTTAACCTTGCTACTCCTATTAACTTGCTGACCCAATTGGAATAGGTAGGCCCTCACAGGCTTTCCCTCCTAAGAACCGTACGTGCGCCTTTCAACGCATACGGCTCAAGCAATCATTCCGGTTCAGGATTAACGAGTCCTGTTACCTGGCTGGTAGCAATTGTAATAAGATTATTTACTCATTACTTAGTCGTCTGTTTGGTTATTTTTGTTGTGTGTTATACTAATGTGACATAGTTGATGTAAAGGTTGAATATTGCTAACAGTATATTTCCCACCTGCTTTGATCGGAATAATGTGATGTAATTCCACTCTTTCCCCATTGTGTAGAGATTCTAAACAAACGGGACATTGATGTTTATATTTTTTTATATAAGCTCTCTGAATTTTGCGGAATTTGGCTCAATTTTTCGTCGTTCAAAGTATTCCCTGTCTTCCAATAAATAAGGATTTTTATCCAATTTAAGTAAGGTATGTTGTTTGATTTTAGTTTCCGCAACATTCAAGATGACTAGTTTATTTTCTTTCTCTTCATCTTGTTTTCTGACACCCCAAACCCATTTATGGTTTGATACTGTCTTTCCACTTACGATATATTTAGATGTGGCCTTGAATATTGATTGATTAGGTTGTTTCCTTGCAACCCATTTCATCATCATTTTCCATACAAGATGGCCGATGCTGATAAAGGTTGTTTGAGAGTGATAGGAGATTCTGAAATAATTCGCCCAACCTCTTAATACTGGGTTTATTTCTTTGATGATTACGGCCATCTCACTATTATTTTGAATAATCTGTCTGATTTTCAACTTGATAGAATTAATGGCTTTTTCAGCAGGTTTAATAATAAGTACTGTTGGTTGGTTGGTTGGATTATTTAGTCTTGGATTGTATTTCTTACGGGAAATGTTGAAGCCTAAGAAGTTGAAACCTTCATAGATTGATACTATTTTTGTTTTCTTATCCTTAAGTTGCAGTCCTCGTAATTTAAGGAAATCTTGGATGATTCCTTTAGCCTGGATAAGAATTTCTATGTCTTTTCCAGTTACAATCATATCGTCAGCGAATCTAGCTAGGTAAACTTTGGGTTTTCCTCCCTTGATGGTTTTGTTTACAGGATATATTTTTCTTATTTCCGCTTCAACTCCATTAAGGGCTACATTACACAACATAGGAGATATTATTCCACCTTGAGGAGTTCCTTCATTGGTATCGTAATAAATGTTGTCTAATATGTATCCAGATTTAAGCCATTCTTTCAGTACGTGTTTATGGCAAATCGGTGTAACTTCAAGAAGAAAGTCGTGATTTATTTTGTCGAAGCATTTTTCGATGTCAGTTTCTAGAATATACTCGGGGATTATGTCTTATCTAACCAACTTCGAATATATGCAATTGCATCGTGTTGAGATCTCCCTGTTCTGAATCCGTAGCTGTTTTTATCAGATCTGGTTTCTACGACAGGGTCTACTGCCATATGATATACGGCTTGTACGCTTCTATCAATAAGTGTAGGTATACCTAAAGGTCTTTTTTCTGTTGAATTGGCCTTGGGTATAAGAACTCTTTTTAACACGGAGCTTTTGTATTTGTTCGGGTCTTTGGTTATCACACCTAATTCCTCAATTGCTTTAAATCTTTCTGCAGGAGTATTCCAGGTTATATTATCTATACCAGCTGTTTTACCTCCAGAATTGGTTACAACTCTTCTTATTGCTAGTGCTCTAGCTTCAAAACAACTAACCAGCTGATTTTGTAATTTGTATACTAATTTCATGTAATTTGCTATTGTTGCCTTTACAATTTTATTTTGTAGATCTCGAACCTTAGACATAACGTCTTGCCACGATATTTCCTGCCAATTGTTTATTTTTGTGTTGTGTAATCTTTTCATATGCGCGTTAAGGTGATTAACTTTATAAACGTTATCAGGGCCAGAGTGACATACTTGTGGATTAACAGTAATTTCGGGGAATATATTATGAAGGTTTGTTTCAGTAACTTATCCAATTGTCCTAATAATGAAATAAAGGACCCTGTTTCATTCTGGTATGAGACAGGCTGAAGTTTGTGACTAAATTTATTAGAAGCCAATTTCTTGATACTACATGCATCCGAAGATCGCAAGTTTCCTAATTAATTTTGCAAAATTTTGTTTTATAAAGATGATCACCAGACTCAAGTGGGCATCCTTTAAGATCAGCTCATAAGAGCCTATAAGGTTCCTTCTTCCGGATCCTTCATTCGCTTTTTGAGTCCTCTTCTACCTCCTACTCGTTATATACATTTCCACTTATTCAGTTTTATAGGATACCTCTGATTTTGGTGAAACCAGTGAGTATGAGGCTTACCATGTTCCCCCGTAAACACCGTTTAATATCTTGCCTGTTGGTACAGACGAACAGAGGTTCATACTTTACTCCGGTAGCCATTTAGATCATAGAATTCGCCAGCATAAGAAACGAATCCTAACTACATATATTATGCACGCATAACATCACCTTTTACGGAGCCTAGTTGTACGTATGTTCACTTTCGTTAACCACGTTCGATATTTTCCCTAGCACTTTCGTTACATTGTCCCTTGAGCTTCACACCCGGCAGTCACCCGCACACGCATGTCAAGGTAGGGATAGCTCTATGATCGGAGCTAATGGAATTTAACCATATTGTTTATGGAGCATCATGTCGCACTTATGCAAAAGGTACGCCGTTATTTATTTTTTAATAAATTTCGACTGCTTATAGAGTTACTAATTCAACTATTTCATTATGTCTAATAATACATGCTTTTCAAACTTTCCTTTACAGTACTTTTTCACTATCGCTAAATTTATAATACTTAGCCTTAGAGGATGGTACCCCTATATTCCGACAAGTTTACTCTCATCGTACTTTTTTTTTTTTCACTTTATATTTTTGAAATATAAAGAAAATAACTTATAAATATACAGGACTTTGTTACCCTTCTTTGGTTACTTTAATTTATTCTATTTATAAAGTTATATAGGCTATTCCAATTTCACTCGCCATTACTTTCGGAGTCTCGGTTGATTTCCTTTCCTTTCCTTACTAAAATGATTTACTTCAGGAAGTTTTAATAATAAAGGTTTCCCTTAGGATCGCCAACATAAATAATTGTTAATTAAAATATTTTATTATTAATAATTAACATGTGGCTTTTGGATTTTACCCTCCTTTTTTTATAAATTTGCTAGTTTTTCCTTAATAACCCTTTGAAATACTTTTTGATGTTATAACTATATTGTCATCGATACTTTTATAAAAAGTAAAAAAAAAATTCTAAAATTGTGTTATAATTTTTATTATTACATAAAAAAATTAAAAAAAAATAAAAAACAAAGTCGAGTGCGGGGTACTAAAATTATTCTAATCTTAATAAACTATACTAAAAATTTTAATAAAAAAATTAAATAATTTAGGATCAAGAAAGAATTATTAATCTAGAACAAAAATAAATATACATATATATAAAATATTTTTTATATAAATACAATAAATTATTTTTAATAGCTAAAAATGTCCTAACCTTAATTTTAAATAAGATTAATTTGTAATATTAAAAGAGGTAATATTAGTTTAATTGGCAAAATAACGTCTTGTGGCGACGATGTTCAGAGTTCAAGTCTCTGATTTTACCCTTTTTATGTATAATTAATTCTTTTTTTTAGATAATAAAATATTAAACCTATATAAAAATTTATAATTAAAATTAATAATTGTTTTACTTAACTTGCCTTTACAAAAAAAATTTTTTTATTAATCCCTCCCTTGTAAAGATAAAAGTTTTATAAAAAATATTTATAGTTTATAATTTATTCTTACCAAAATAAATCTTTTTAATTTAATAATTTTAATAAAAGAGAGTTAAGATATCTAAAACTGAGATTATTCTAAAAAAAAATTTTTTTTTTCCTTTTTATTAAAACGAAAAAAGCTGACGCTTATGAATCCAAAAGCCTGTTAATTTTTGGTATAACCAGGTTAAAAAAATGATTAAGTTTAATTAAGTTAAGGTTATAGGTAAATTAAGATATAATAAACAAAAAAATTTGTGGATTAAAAATAAAATTAAAAAAAATTTATTTAATTTTATTTAAAATGAATAGAAAATGAAAATTAAATAAAAAATTTTTTTAATATTAATTATATATATTTTAAATTTATATAAAAATATTATAATAACACTTAAGTATGTGATTTTTAATAAAAAATTGTAAAAAATAATTCCTATATATTACCTATTAATATTTTAGATAAAATTCAGTAAACTATTGCTATTAATATAAATAGTTTTAAATTGTATATTACTTAATTATTCCATTAGATAAAATTCTAACTCTTATATAAATTTTTAATTAGTTAAATACTTAATTATTTTTATTTATTAAATTTAAATTAATAAAATGATTAATATATATAATATAACCTATTTAAATATTTAAATATTAAAAAATATATTTTATTATTTTTTATCCCCACCGATAGAATATTTTGAATAATATTTAAAACTATGTCTTTTTATTATACATTATAAAAAATATAAAATTATTTTAAATCCAATTCTATACCTTATCCTTAAAATAAATATATAATAATATATATACCTACCTAAAATATAATTTAAGTAAAAAAATCAATTTATATTTTAATAAATTAAAAAAAAGCTGTAAAAATATAAATTAAAAAAAATCGAAATACAACATAATTTTCTTTTACCCCGACCAACCATTTCCAATATTCGGATAAAATTAAAAATTATTAATAAATATTATAATAAAAATTAAAAAAAAGTAATTATTAATTGTTAAGGAAACTAGTATAAATGAATATTTATAGCTGAAATAGTTTAAATGGTTAAAACATACCACTCATGACGGTAAAATACAGGTTCAATTCCTGATTTCAGCAGTCGAAACTTTATAATTAAATATTTGTCCCTTCAAAATTTTTGAAAAATTTATAACTTTAGATATTGAAACTAAAAAATTGACAATGTAATATCTCCATTTTGTATATCTATTTTTTAAAATATCTTATTCTTTTTATTTAACAGATTTTAAAAATGTAAATGAAATGTTAACAACAGCTATCAATTTTTTAATTAAACCTAAATATAATAGACACATTGTTTATGTTCATAATTTAAGTAATTTTGATTCTGTATTCTTAATTAATATTTTAGCTTCGTTAGAAAATATAGAAATAAATCCGATTATTAAAGATGGAAAAATTATAAATATTCAATTAATTGCTAATAAAGAAGATATAAATAAAAAAATAAACTCTTCATTTGAGAGATTCTTTGTTACTATTACCTGTTTTACTTAAAAAATTAGCAGTATCTTTCAATGTTGAAAGTAAAGGGATTTTTCCTTATAATTTCGTTAATACAAATAATTTAAATTATATAGGTTTTGTACCCGATTTTAGTTATTTTTATAAAATATATTTAGGCCAATACAATGAATAAAAATCACAGTTTTTAAATAAAAATTGGTCATTGAGAGAAGAAGCTATTAAATATTGTATACAAGATTGTATTTCTTTATATCAAGTGATAAAACTTTTTAATATTCTAATATTTGAAAAATGGAAAATATAATTAAAAATTTATCCTACTTTAACATCATTATCATTAGGTAATTATAGAACTAATTATTTAAAAGACTTTAAAATACCAATGACAGTAGGGAAAATCTTTGATGATATCAGAAAAGCATATACAGGTGGTTCAAAGAAGTATAGGTATCACATGCTTTTTAAAAAATGTATACGTTTATGATGTTAATTAATTGTACCCTTATGTTGTTAAAACAAAATTAATACCTTGTGGAGTAATAACTTATTTTGAAGGTGAAGTGAGAAAAGTTTTTAAAGATACTTTAGGATTCTTTAATGGTACTGTAATAACACCAAGTAATTTAGATAAACCAATAATACAAACTAAAGTAAAAAATCTAATGGTATTAGAAAAGTAGCTTAATTAGGTAAATGGGAAGATATGCTATTATCTCCAGAAATGCGGAAGTAAACTTTAATTATATTTTTAAAGAAACTAATGGATATATTTTCGAAAAAGGAGAATATGTATTTAAGGAATATATAAATGATTTATTTTTAATTAAACAATCCCACACTAAAACATCCTATGTACTTTCTTGCTAAATTTTTAATGAATAGTCTATATGGTAGATTAGCAATGGAACCAATTTTAACTAAACATGCTATTATTAATGATAATTATTTACCATTTTTTGCAGTAAATTATACTATTGATGATACATTAGATTTAGAAAACGATAAAAAATTAATTTCCTTTCCTGATCCTTCAACTACTGATGATATGCTATTAGATACTTTAACAATAAATTGGAATATTTAAAAAAGTGCTTCTGCAGCTATTTCATCTGATTCAAAAATTGAAATTTAACCATTTAAAAAAAAAAGAAAACAAACTATTAGATTATACTGACACAGATTAACTTAATTTAGAAGAACCTTTACCAGATTATTTAGTACATGATACTGAATTAGGTAAATTTAAATTAGAATATATTTTTATAGAAGCTTTTTATATAGCACCTAAAGTATATGCTGGATTAATTAAAGATGCTAACCGAATAATAAGAGAAATTTGTAAAGTAAAAGGTTTTAAAGGAAATATTTAATTTGATGATATAAAATCATTATTAAAAAAAGATGCCACCTTAACTTTAAATCAAGAAAAATGGTACAAAGATATTGAAGCAGGAGTAATAAATGTTAAAGAACAACTTTATAGTTTAATTCCTACTGAAAATAAACGTGCCTTAGTCTATTTATAAAAATAATAATTTAATAGGTACAACACCTTATACAATTTAAAATACTAAAGAAATTGTTATTAAAAAAAGTTAATATTAAAAAATAATTAATTTTGCTTTTTTCTTTTTTGTTTCTTTAATCTTTCTAGTAATCTCCAGTACAACTTAAGTAATCTAAATATATTTATTTTTATCCATGACACCAGTTTAACTGATCCTGAAACTTAAAAATAAGAAATAGGGAGAAGCTCTTAAAATAAATATAAATATAACTACTTTTAAGATTAAAGCCCCCAGTAAATATAATATATTATATTATATTATATTTTAAAAAAAAAATCATCAGTTTTTTACAAATTTGAAAATAGAGGGTTTTATGAAAAAATGTCTATTACTAAAAATAAAAAATAAGGATCAATAATTTTAAAGATATAATTAAAAGTTATTGAAATGTTTTTTTCTTAAGATAGGCTAGTCAAATAAAATCCGCTATATAATACATTAATTTTTCAATGGCCATGTTTTATATTGACTTTTATAATTGTTATATTCATTAATGGTTATATTACTAAAGAAATTGAAATCAGGAACTGCTCCAACATAATTTAAATAATTGGTATCAACAAAAGCATATGGAAAAATAGTTTTATTTTCTACTTTAAATGAAATAGCTAATTTTCTTAAAGATAACGGTAATAATTGAAGTGAGTCCCTAAAACTAATTTTAAGTTTTTATTAAATAAGGTTAATTCAATCCATTTATTATCTTTTTTTTTTTAACTTTTAATTGAAAATTATTAATTTTAGCCAATATATTTAATAAAAATACACCATCAAAATTACTTAAATTATGAATATATACAAATCGTCCATTATATTTTGGTCTTAAAATAGATTTGACAGCAGCTGTTAACATTTCTCTTTCATTTTCGTAATCAGTTAAATAAAAAGATAAAGTTTTTTTACCGTCATATATACAAATAGGACTAATTATATTATCAATAACTCTTGTTTCTATATCCATAGTTAAGATTTTATCTTTTTTGATTTTTTTTATCACTTTTAATCGCTTTTAAATAAGATGGTTTCTTTCCAATGTTTTAAGAATTAAATCACCATTTCTAAAATAATATGTTGATTTGTCAACTACCCGTGTAATGAAGTTAAATTATTTTCATCTTCTAAAATATCTTTAAAGGTAAAGAATGTTTTACCATTATTATCTATAATATCAATGAAATTAAATCCTTTTTTAATAGTTATTTGATATAAAGTTGATGATTTTGGTTTGGATATGATTGCTGTAGTATATTTTTTGAATATTAAATTACCCCATGTATTAAAATCCATTGTTTTAGGTAATTTTACACCTAGGAATTTATATGTATTTTTAACGTTAGGTTTAATTATAAAATTGAATTTCGTTTTTAATTTAGATAACTCATCTTTTTCAGTAGGTATTAAATAATATGAAAAAATAAGGTTTTTTATGGGATTAGATTTATATTCATATGATTTAAATTCGAGAGTCAGAGTTAATATTTCCAATAAACCTTTATAATCATGTTTATTTAAGATTTGTCCTTTAGTTAGCGTAGCTTAATCACCATACTCAAATTCTATTCTAAAGAAAAATAAAATATATTGTTTGAATCTAATTTATTCATGATGTCTTCCCAAAATTTAGTTAAATATTGAGAAATTAATGCAGTAGTTAAGATATTATTTGAAATTGCATATTTTAAATTGATCATTTTATAATAGTAAAAAAATTTGCTCTAACATTTGGTATCTAATTAAGTCACAAAAACTAAACCTTTTAATTAATTAATTAAAATGAATTAAGCTAAGTAATAGAAGACTGATTTTGACACATATTTTTTCGATATGCTAGAGTTAACACCTAAAAGTTTCTTATATATTTATATAAATATATTTTCTGGTTTAAAAATCATATTTCAAGTTAAGGGCAGAGACATCTTTCCGTAGGCCAAAAAAGATGCAGAATATTGCATAAAAAATTAAACAGATTCGAACTGATAACTCCAATTTTAATTGATATTATAAAACCAGTTTAACTATAATCTTATTAAAATTAGAGTAAAGTTGGGAAACAAACTTATTTTAAAGTAGATTAACTTATTTTATAATATTTATATATATAGAGTATTAATCATTAAGATATATAATTATATAAATTGAATAATTAAAATTGAAAAATAATCGGGCACTGTGAGATTTGAACTCACGACTTTTTTGAAGTACTTATTTTCAAGATAAGCGCCTTAAACCAGACTCGACCAAGTACCCTTTTTAAAATGATTTTATTTATGAATTATAACAAACCACCCATAAAAAAATAAAATGATGAAGGATGATGTACTAAGTAATGAATAAAAATGTAAAGAAAGATAAACAAATTAAAAACTATATATTTTATATATAATATTAATTTTTTGATTACCATCTACTGAAATAGTAAGACCGCATGGAATTGAACCATAATCTGTTCCATTATGAGCGGAACGCATTACCAATTATGCTACAGTCTTAAAGGAAAGGAAAAAAAATAAAATTGTATAATATTTTTATTAAATTTTAAAAAATAAAAAGATAATTATATATATATATATATATGTAATAATTGACATAAACTTTATTTTTTTTTCCTATATTTTATATAGTATAATAATTATATTAACTTTACTTTTTTAATTTGATTTTTATCGAAATGAATAAAAGTTTAAAAATTTTTAAGATTAATATACTTATTTAATTTTTTTAAGTAAATTAAACAGTTATATATATAATTATTTATTTTTATATTTTTTTAATTATTTCTTATGAGCAGGACAAATTTTTATTTTATAAAAAAGGAGTAAAAATAAATATAATTTATATTAATTAATTTAATTAAAACTGTATATAATATATATATTTAAATATAAAAAATTAATAAGGCATTATATTATTATTAATAATAATTAATACATTTGGTATTTCTGAGCAGTAAAGGAATCGAACCTTTTGCGGTTATAAACCAATTCTTTTACAGAGAACCACCATTACCAATCGGATCACCTACTCTTTTTTGTAATATTAAAAAAATAAAGAAATAAATACCTTAAATATTATATTCTTCTTTTAAAATTATAACCAGATACGTTTTTTCATCCATAAACAAATAAGTTGTCTAGTGACATATTCTAATATTAAGATTAATAGATAACGGTTATCCTGAATTCTATTACAAATGTTAACAATGAAAGGGAGTTTTTTGATGTTTACCAAAGCATGTTATGTAGTCATAATAGTCTTTTTTATTTTTTAAGTTATAAACACATAAAAATAAAAATGAGAAAATTTTACTTAGGGTGTGTTCTATGTATACCCAGATTAATAAGGAGCCTTCGTCCCAACAAACAGAAGAAAAAAAAGGGTGGGTTAAAAAATGTCGATTAATAAAGAGAAAGGGGTAGGTTTTAAGCTACGCTGATTATTTTACTTCTATTTTCGAAAATAATTAAAATTAATTCTATTAATAGCTTTTTTTTCTTTCGGTTAGTTTTAATTAAAGCGGGTGGAATGCTTATATTTCTATTTATATTAATAGTTTATTTTATATTTAATAGTTGTGCATTCAATAAATACTTACAGGCTTGTTTTATTTTATATTAGTGTTAATTATTTTTTTTTTAAGTTTTGATTTTTATAATATTAATAGAATTTTTCTAAAAAAATTAGATTTAAAAAAATTTATTTTTATTTTTTAACTTTTTTCCAGGTTGAGTTACCTGAACCCAGGGTTATTATTTTCAGGTTATGGGGCCCGTACTCAGGACAACTTTAAGACATCGAGTTTTAAGGTATCCATATCAGCATATGTATTTTATCAGATAATAAAAGACCAGTAAAAGGCATCGTTTAGTGAACCATTAATTAAATAAATAATAACTCAATTGAACCTTGGGATTAACTAATAAATAATATTGCCTTGTTATTTTTACTAAAAAAACTCGGGAAGGATAAGTGCTCATGATGAGAAGACTTAAAAAATGTACAAATAATATATTAATATATATTTCATATTAAATTTTTTATAAAAAATAATAATATTTTTAATTCTGATATAGAGATTATTCCTGATCATAATTACCCAAATTTGTTGGCTCCAATGAAAATGTTAATTATAATTAAAAAACAAGAAGAATTACAAGTAAAACAGAGGTGACAAGTATATTATGAAAATTTAAATCGGATTTAATATTAAGTAAGAAGTGCACTTAATATTGATTTAATGGTTAACAAAAATAATATTGTTTTAATTTTTTTTTAATATTACATATATTAAATTGTTTTATATAAAAAAAATATTATTATATAAACAAAAATATAATAAAGTCTAAATAACAAGTACCGAATTTTATGATAAAACATTCTTTTTGCTTGCTTGCTTGCTTGCAAAATAGAATTTATAATGAATACCAATAAAATTGTCTGCGAAGCTCCCCTAATAAGTATTTAATACCAATAAAATAAATTCTATTAAAGTTAATATTAACTATTTAAAAAATGAAATATTAATAGAAATTAAAAATTTAAGAATTAAAAATATTTTTATATATACATTAGCCTTTATATTTAGATAGGAAAAATAAAATTTACAGTGCCCTATCTATCTTTATTATTAATAATAATTGTTTACTTGGTAGGAAGTAATTTTTTTTAACAAACCATATTGGTTTTATAAGCTTTAAAAAATGAATAACAAAATAATAAAATATTCAATATTAAAAAATAAAATATTGAATATATAAAAATATTTTTTTATTTTTTTTTAATTAAAACACATTATTTTTGCTTCGCATTCTTTTTATACATTCTAAAAATAAATAAGAGGATTAAAAATAGAAGCACAGCAGAACCAATACGCCAAAAAACAGGGCTTTAATTAAATGATGAGAGTTCTGTTTACTTTAAAAAAAAATCTTTAAATTTAAAATTTTAGAATTGAGGACCTTATTCGTTTTGGGGCGAAGGCTTAATATAAATTATAATTTAATCATAATATTATATATAATCTATAAAAGAATGACCTCCGAGTTTTTTTAATATACCTTTTTTAAATTATAAAAATAAATATTACAAATATATATATAAAAATATAAAAAATTTTTAAAAATTTTGTTTAATAAATACAATAACTGTAAAAAATATAAAACTTAAAAAAAAATTTAATTTTTTATAAAAATTTATTATTATTTAAATATATGTATTATATATACAAAAAATAAAATGAAGAGTTATCCATCCAACCTTATTACCGAAAACCTTTGCTTAAGTGGCAAACATATTAAATGAACTGAGTTGACCAGACTCGAACTGATATTAAACCATCACCAAAAAATGGTGTTTTTCCAAATTAAACTACAACTCATTTATATATATGTAAAATAACTATTTTTTTAAGATTAATGATTTTTATTTTCTTTAAAGGCTAAGAGGATAAATAAAAATAAATTTACTTATTAATTCGCCAATCGATGGAAATTAATAAACTTAAGACTCTTTTACAGTTTTAGTTAGTAAAATGGTAAATATTAAAAAAAATAATAAGAACAGTGTCAGTAAATGAATAAATTTATTCAACATATTGTAAATTTAATTTATACATCATATTATGAGAAAACTATAAAATTAACAATAGATACTAATTTAGCCATTTATTATTTTTTATGTAAATTATATTATTAGATTAAGTACAATCTGAACTATAATAAAACGTCAATTAACGACATCTTGGACACTATATGTATCTTAAAAAAGTTTTAGACCTATTCCATTAAAAAAAAACAAAAGGGCTCCCAGCCCAAAAGACAAATTTGTTTGTTAAAAATCAGCAATTGGAGTTAACAAGTTAAAAATGACTTTCATAAAATAAACTATGTAAAATTGTCATACATGGAAAAGCAACTATTAAAAAAATATTTTTTTTAAGGTAAACAAATTTAAATGATTAGTATTCTTCAGTGGCAAACAAATATTTTTGCATATGGATGGCTTAAAAAACACATGTGTCTAAAAAATGAATTACACCATATAACAATTTTGTATAATATAAGGTTAAAGTAATCATATTTCTGAAAACAATAAAACACATATATATATACCGTATACAATATCTAGTTTTATTAAATACAACCAACAATTTCATTAGAGCTTTAAAACTTAATTAATTATTTATTAGACTTTTGATAACATATTATTTTTTTTGCGTATAACACATATGGTTAAAAAAATTTTTTTTGTTTTTTAAAAACTTGCCAGAAATCGGAATTGAACCAATATTTAAGTCTTACAAGGAATTTGTTTTAACCAATTAAACTATTCCGGCTATTATTTATATATATATATATATTATAATATAAAAACAAAATAAACTATACTAATATAATTTAATCTGTCCGCCCATTATGCATTAATCCTAACAAGCAGCATTATTAAATGCGCGGCTCCATTACATACATTACTGAAAAACAATCCATTAAAAAAAGGGTGCTAGCATTTTTATAAATAAAAAAAAAAGAATTAAAAAAATGGAGATATAAAAATTTAATTACAAATTTTCAAATTTTTTATTTATTATTAAATTTTTTTTAGTTTATTAATTTTATAATATATATTTTTTTAGTTTAATTAGGGTCTGTTCTTAATAAATACGAATAAGGCCAGACAATTAATTTTTTAAAAAATTTTTTTTTATAGAGATAGAACAACAAACTAGGCTATACTTATTTAATTGGTAATATTTAGGTATTACAAGGAATAAATTAGTTTGACCTAAGGTATTTAAAGGATTATTATTTTTGAACATTATATAAAAAAAAAGGAGAGTAAATAAAAAATTTTTAATTTTTAAATCAAATTAAATGTTTAAAATTTAAATTTACTATTTATTTTTTTTTAAGTATAATAATATTATACTCAATATATTTTTTGCCTCGGGAAGAATTGAACTCACATCTCTAAAGCTTCAAAATAGTGCTTTGACCACTAAGCTACCGAGGCTATAGTTATTTAAATTATAATTTAATATTATTATATTTATAATTCTTATATTAAATATTATTACAAATAATAAAAAATGAAATTTAATTTAATTTTAGAATAATTTTTATTATACAATAGTTATTTATAATAAAATGAAATTTTAACTTTATTCTTTTTTTTTTGATTAAAAGTACTTGAAAGTAAGGGACTAATAAGCACAAAAAAAAAATTTTTTTTTGTTGGGATTGGAGAAAGATAGACTCGAACTATCATTTTTTATATTGCAAATATAATGATTACCAATTATCGTATTTCCCCTATTATTATTATTTATATTAATTCCATTGACTATTATTAATACTTCTTTTATAAAAAAAAAGTATTTTTGTTCGGTAGGGTAAGTCTTGAGTTCAGTTTTCAAGTCTATTAAAAAAAAGGCAAGGCTGGAACTAATCTTTTTGCTGTCTCCGGTTTTTTGTTTGTGGGTTAAATTTATTAAAATTAATTTTACTTTCCTAGAATCGCTATTAGTCTTAAAAAAAGAAAAAAAAAGCCCCCTTCGAATCCTTGTAACAAAAAGGGATTTTAAGAGCTAAAATTAAGTAAATAAGACAAAAAATGTAACGTCTAATCATATTAATAGGTATATTTAATTATGTAAGCTTTATTATTAGTATTTCTGCTTACATTCCAAAAAAGCTTATTTTTACTTAAGAGGGTCAGCTTCCACTTTTTAAATTTTTACTGAGCCTTCTCTTTTTTTGGTTTTTGGTCTTTTTAATAAAAAAAAAAGAAAAAGACAAAATTTATTAAACTTAAGGACTCTTAAGAGTAAGCATCCTTCGGAATATAAAATATTCCATTCTGTAGCATATTCTTAATTAGGTTTATTTTGAATATGCTAATTAAAAATAGAGCAAGAACATAAAAAGGAAAAAAAAAAAATGCTTATCTTTTTACTATTTATAAAAAAAAAAACAGCAAATTCACCTTCCATTCTTCTATTTTGGTGAATAATTTTGGTTGGTGACTAAACATATTCGTTTTAGATAAAACTTTGTTTATTTCTGAATATGTAACTATAAAGATTAAAAAAATTTGGCTATAATGAATTTAATTTACAAAAAGTTAAGGCTGTGGTTTATTAAACCGTCTAATCGAATTACTTATACTTTAAGTAAGCTGAGACTCTTAAGTATTATAATAATACTTATAAAGATTTTCTCTTCGTAATAATCTCAAAATAATACCAAAATCGATAAATTTTATAGTTTGAAAATAATTTAAAGGTAAAATATACTAATAGAGTTCATTAGTATGATAATACAAGGTTTACATCTAGGGTTTAAAAACAAATAAAAAAGTTTGAGTACCTAGGTAATTAATGGAGCCGCGACTCTTAAGAATAATTAAGTGGCAGAACAGAAATACATTTATTGAATACCTTCTGGACCATATATAATAAATAATAAAGAACTAACCTTGTAAAAAAGCTAAAAAAATAAAAAGAATAGTAAAAAGATATTTAGGCTGGGGTTGATACCATTTTTTTTTATTTTTATTTTTTTCTTCTGATCTTTTTTGTCTTACAAAAAAAAAGAAAAAAAAAATAAAGAAATTAAAATTTTTAATGAAAACACTTGGACTTGAACCAAGACTATAAGCTTAAAAGGCAAATACTCTACACTCGAGTTCGTTTCCAAAACAAAAAGAATATTAATAATATTACTTCTTTTAATAAAAATAATTAATATAATTTATTTATTGATAAAATTATTACAGGAAATCGATTGAATAAAATAAATTTAATAATACAAGAATTATGAGTATTTTATTTACATGCCACAAACCCGGGTGGGTTCCCTTGCCTAAAGGGAAAAAGTCCTTTAGGGCGTAGCGTTAGGGTGCCATAACAGGGGAGTGGGTCGTAATATCATATGTTAGAAAAGATAGTCTAAATTTAAAATATAGTACTGTATTTATTTTTAGAAATAAATTTTAATTTAATGATTAATGAAATTAATAACCATATAACTAAAAGTAATCTTTCTAGTATTAGTTTAAAAAATTATAAATTATAAATGGTTTTATTGTTTTACTTGCATGACCAAAAAAAAGTGGGTCTGGTTTATTATCTCATTCTCTTTTTTATTTTGTTGACTTTTTTTTTTTTAAAATAAACCAAAAAAAAGAAAAAAAAAGAGCAGCTCACATTAAGAATTAACAGCAATTATTTAAGGCAACGGGAAAATATGATATTTACACGACTTATAAGGATAGTTTATTTATAAAAAATGTATATTTTTAAGTATTAAAAATACACCCATAAACCCTAGGGCTAGGTTTAGGACTTTTGAGTAATTTTATTTAGCATCCCTAAGGACTATGAAGCCTAGTTTAGAACTAAAAAAAATTTATTTTATTTTATCGCAGGTTTATTCTTAAAAAGTAAGGGGAGGGGCTTGTTTATTTTTAATAATATTAATTTTGTAGTTTTTTTTTTAATATTAAGTAGTATTATATTAAATGGAGGTAATAAAAATTATAATAGCCGCCGACAATATTATCATCTCTAATTTTTTTAAGTAAATAAAATGCAGCGGCAATTTTAAGAAAAAAATATTAATCGCAACTTTACATTTAAAATGAATACAGTATTTATAATTGATAAATATGGTAATAAAGGTGAAATACAATTGAATATACAAAATAATATTAATAATATATTATTACTAAACATTTTACATAAAAAGAGATACATCTCTCCTCTTAAAGTCCCTCTTCAAAGTCCCTTAAGGGATATGGATAGATTATTTAGATTTAATCTATATGATAATATAAGATTAAAATATTTAAATAAAAATAATAATAAATACAAAATGATGATAAGTCATAAGAAAAAATAAACATATAAATATTATATATGTAGAATATAATAAATATATTGTAAATCATACCCGATTAGAATATGCTAATAATATTGTGAGTTTGATTTTAAAATAATTGATTTAAATAAAAAATAAAAGATTTAGATAAAATATACCTTCAATAAAATAACAATGACAATTTATTTAAGTGATTAGGTTAAAAAAAATATACTTTATATATATAAAAGTAAAAATTTAAAAAGATTAATCATAAATCCAAATAAATTACTTATTTAGAGGTAGTCAACTTCAAATTAATATTAATTTTAATTCTTGTTTTCTAGAATCGTAGCGGGTATTATTTAATAAAATTTAATAATAATTTCATTTTTAAAATTTTAATTATTGTTACAGTGTTTTTTTTTTTTTTTAATTTTTATTTTATTTAATAAACTTAATAAAAAAGAAATAATGAGCTTTATTTTTAATTAGAATTGGGGATATATAAAAATGAAAATATACATCCCCTAAAAATGAAACATTTCATTTTTTTAATTATTTATTAATTAAATATTAATATATTTTTTTTTAAGATTGTACTGGTAGCATATTAAATGCATGGAATGGAATAGGACTAGCTAAAGTCCATTCTAAAGTATTAGCTGTTTGTGCTTCATTATTAAATACTACAGTAGATGTATAATATGAAGGTACTAACCAAGGGTTGTTCCCTACAACTTTACCATTAGCAAATATATCATAAATGATATAACCAAATAATACTGTAGCTATAACAGAAACTAGAGAACCAAAACTTGAAAAGCGTTCCATCCAGCAAATGCATCAGGATAATCTGGAATTCTTTTGGCATCAATTGTGTTAATCCTTAATATACATCTTTATAAGACGCACTTAAGACTCCTTTCCTTACGGAAAATTACATAGGGACAATATATTAATAATAAATTAAGTTAAGTCCTATATAAATTATACTTATTTATTGTGCTTAAAAATAAGTATAAGGTTCAGACTATGTCATTCACCCTAAGGATATTAAATGATTTAGGGATGATTGGGCGCTAACTATATTATTGTTAGTAATATAGAGTGCAAGATTATTGTTAATACTACTCACTTGCTAGTCGTTGAACGTTTTTATTTCTACACCACAAGTATTCAAGTCCTGCTTAGCTTAATAATTATTTAGCCTGTGGAGATATTGAAATAGACTTCGCTGCAAATTGTCCTAGAATAGTGTATTTTTAAGCACCACAGTTAGGGTGTTTTTGCAATTCACATTTACTAATGGTATTATATACCATAGAGGCATGAAAAATTAATCTAAATGTACGCGTGAAAATATTTTTCTTTGAAAGGAAGTTTGCTATTTAAATATTTAGTTAAAGTATCTTTACCCATTTTAAAGTGTTTAATACATTCAACTGTAGAAAATACGCCAATCTTTTTTAGAGTATCAGCTTCATAAACATAAAAATTTTTGTAATTTAACTATGGTAGCAGGAGATTTAACAACACAAATAGGATTGTTTATTTTTTTATCTTTTGTTTGCATTGCAATAAATTCAGGAGAAAAAGTTTTACCAAAATAGGATTCAAGCTTCCTTTTCTATTTAATTTAAAAATAGAATTATGTTTAAACTAAGGTTGTACCTGCTGTAGGAGAAAGGTTTAATTTTCTATCTGAAAATTTTTTAAATAAAATATCTAAATAATATTGTTCTCTTTCAATATAAACTTTTTTGATGTTTGTTGCAATGGTCTAAATCTTTAAAATAGCTAAACAAAATTATTATGTCATATTTTTTAAGCTGTTATAAATAGGTAAATTTCTGGAAAGAACACTAGGACTAAAGTAATTTAACAATCTTGTAGAACTGTAGAAGCACTACCTATATATATTTTACATTTATTAAATTAGTCCACTGGTAGATAACAACTCTTTTTTTATTATCAGTACAATAAGATTTCTATTTAATTTAGGATAATAAACACACAGGTTCATTTAAAAAAATTGGTTTTACAAAAGGGCCAACAGGGAAAAGAGAAATAGCAGATAGGATAAATTTTCATTTGTATAAGATGTCATTTCAAACATACCCGAAATACCTAAAAAATGTTGAGGGAAAAAAGTTAAATTAACCCAAGCGAACAATGTCCAGAAGTGTACTTTTCTAATAATTCATTGTATGTTAAACAATGATTTTAGGAGTCCAAAAATAAAATCCACAAATAACGCAAAGCTCCCATTGATAAAACATAGTGGAAATGCAAAATTGTGGACTATCTCTTTATTTAATCCGGAGGTTTTTAATAAAAGGTACTTTTGTCCATAAAGGATTTTTATTCTGTATCCAATCCAATAAAATTAGAATAAATTTTAAATTCTACACTTTCAAAATCTGATTTTTTTAATAAATCTCTATAAATTTTTTAATTTGAGTCACTCTATAAAATTTAAAATCAGAATATAGTCTATTAACCATAAAATAATCATATAAAGGTATCATACTTTAACGGTTTGAAATTTAAAAGCTATAGATTTATAAATTTGATTTGTTTTCTTAGAAGAATGTTTTTTAATAATATACATGGTTTATAATTAGGTATAACATTATCTAAATTTAACTTAGAAGTATACTCATTATATTTAAATTCTAAATTACATTCAATTCTATTATTAGTAAAATTAAATACTATTGAACCGTCAGTATCGATTAAACCGCAAAATATGGATCAAACGGTGATATATTGTAATCAGGTTCAATGTATTCAATATTACATAAAGAACAAGCTTTTTTAAAACATTTGATTTAATCCTAATTAACCTTTAATTTGTTTATTAGATTTAACTTATCTGCAGTTTTATAAACTGTGTAAATTGAATAAGGTTTATTTTTATCAGTTCTTAATGTACCGAAATGTAAATAATTTTGAATACGAGTTAAAATTCTATATCTCTATTATGTAACTTTATTCTAATTGATTTTAAAATAGTTTTGAATTTGGATCTGTACTCTTTCTAATATCGAAATTACCATCTCTATCTATTATTCTGCTAACCAATGATAAAATTTCTCCTCTGAATTATATAATTGACGTATAGTCTCTGAGAATCCTTGGCAGTTTTCGGCTGATTGTATATTTGCATTAATTGATTTAATAGCAGTATAATTATCAATTTGACTATTTAATAGAAGATTAAAGCTTCCACTTACATCTAGAATATTTCTTAGATAATTTTTATTAACTGAATAATAAGGACTAAATAGTAAATAATTAACTAAAAATATAGTTCCCAGCATATAGTCAATTGCAGAATAAAATTTATTCAGGCCCATTTGAGCTACTACGTAATAAGTCTATAATTAGCCTCAGTCACCTGAGGGATCGGACTATAATTTATTGTTAATTAAATTAATTATTTAGATTTGATTCTCTTTATAAAATTATTTTAATAATAAGTATCGCGTTTAGTCTCTACGGATCCACTATTATAATTTTACTACTCTTTTTTTTATAGATAAAGCAAGAATAACTCCTTTACTCGGCACTAAATAGTAAGTATTTAGTAAAAAAATAAATTGGTTTCCACGGTATTGTCTTTATACCACAAAATTTATTAAGCCCTTAATTAATAAAATATAAAGATTTACCGTTAGCAAAATTAAAAATTTTACCGTTTAAATTATATATATATTTATATATAAAATAAACTGGCGATATTACCTCAAGACACTTAAATATTTTTATATTATAGTTGCAGACCATTTATTATAAGATAAAATTTTATTTCCAATTAAAGGATAATTACTAAAATGATTTTTTATTAAAGTTAAACAAGGTTTACCTGATATAGATAATCTATATTGTGTTTTTATAGATCTTAAATCTTTATTAATACTATTTTATGTTTAGAATTAAAAATTGTTTTTATGGCATTTAAAATATATATATCATTATTTTGAGAAATATAAAATGAAATTGCTTTATTATTTCTAAATCGAAAACATCCTTCAGCTTCTATAAATCCTGATAGCCAGCCTTTAAAATAATGAGGTATAAAAAAAGAATTATTATAAGAATTAATTAAATCAATTTGTAAATCAAATTTTTGATCTCTAGTTTTTAAATGATAATCCCAATCCTTATTTTCAATACATTTAAGTAAATGTTCTAGTTGACAAATTTTATTACTAGTTAATAAAGGATATTTAGATAAAATATTTAAACAATTTCTTACATTTTTTTAGAAAAGAGACCATTTTACTTTAATTATTTCTTTATTTTTTCTTTCATAATATATTCTATATATATATTTTGAGATTAATTTTAACATTTCTTATTTTTATTTAAATATTTTAATCTATTTCAAATCCACCTAAATTTTATTTATTTTATTTTTAATTATAATAGATCCATCACTTCTAGTAAACCAACAAATTGTTCATATAATCTTTAAATTGATCATCTTTAGTTTTTAATAAAAAATTTATCATTATCAATATTTGATTATCAATAAAAAATTTATTACATCATGAAGGGCTATATCCATTGATGCGTTTGCAAGTGTTACTCTGTTACTTAGGCTTATAATAATTTGTGGTAAGAAAATATAAAGTCTTTATATGATTTATTTAGTTTGCACATTTTTTAATAGTATTGTGTCCTATTTTTAATTCTTTTGAAGCAGTCATAACACATCATATCTACATATTAATTCTTTATTTAAATTAAAAAAATACAGCTTTTTTAACAAATGAATTATTTTTAATTTCAGATAAATCTGATTATTCGTGGAAGAAAAATTAAGATTAAGGAATGTGAGATATTATAGGGTATAGAAGAAAAAATATACTCTAAAAAGATTGATTATCAATATAAGTTTTTTATTGTTTCTGAATTAGCATTAATAGCTTTAGCTAAAGTACATACGAAGGATATATAATAAGTATTTTTTATCAAGATTATAAATATAAACAGGACTATTTGATTTAGAAAGAATTATTTTTAATTTAGATTCTGGTGAATGAGATTTTGAAAAGAAAGGATTGTTTTCTCCAGTTAAAGCCAGATTATTAAAGCTTTAGTTTCTTTGAATGTGTTTATTTTTAGCTAATTGACAATAAATTTTTTGTCTCTCGGTATGTTTAAAACTAAGGAGAATAATTGTTTTAATACATTGTAATAAGGTAATAGTTTTATTATAATGTGTTTCTCTCCATCCAAGGGGTCTAAGGGGTCCTAACGGGGTCCTAACGGGGTGGAGTATAAATATTGAATCAGTTTCTACTATTTAAAATTAAAAGAGAAAATTATTTTGTCTATTTAGATAAAGCTTTTGTTATTGGATATTTTTATTTTTATTACTATTTAAAATATATTTAAGTAATAGCATTTTTGTTAAATATAGAACTAATAGGTGTGATATTTATTAATTAATAAAATAATATATTCAGTTTTTATTATTTTTTTATAGATTTTTAATCTATCTTTAAAGTTATATAAATTTTGTTGGATTTATTTCAATTGTTTTAATTAAAAAAGGTGTAGATATCGATATTACGTTTTAAATAAATTTAAAAAATACTCTTAATAATATTATATAATATTATAATTAGGATATTTATATATTATATTCAGCGAGAAATAAGTAAGAGAAATCGTATAGTCTTGTGGATTTTTAGGGAGTCTACACTAATTTTCTGTGATTATTCTTTAGTCCAGGTAATTGAAGGGCAGTGGCAAGGTTTGAGTTAAAAAAGAAATTTTATATATCTAGTTTCTTAATCTTAAGAATGTTCAGCATTTGGAGTTATTTATCGTGGAGCAAAAGAGTTTAAACTCACCCATTGTAATAGAGCTAAGAATCTAAAATGAATAATAATGGTGTAGTATATCTTAAGCTTCACCTATAAGTTGCTCAGGGTTCAGCTTTTACCATCACAGGTACAGCAAGGCTTATTTTCTCAGTATAAAAATGAATTAAATTAAAACATATCTATTTATATTATTTAGTTGTTAAGCTAAAAACGTCACGGTGAATGGACATTCCTTGTAATCTCATATACATTGTTTTAAAGTTGTACTTAGATGATAATGTGGGTCTGGCTCTAGCTTTTACAATGATAGTTTCAATAATTGACTTAGTTCGACGATAGTTCAATTAAATTCGGTTTAAAATTGAGATTTCCTCGAGTTTGCACTTAGAATTATATTAATTTAATTTGTAGAGCATAGATGGTAAAAAATAAGGTAACAAATTAGCTCTTATTTTTAAAATAGACTTAGTGAAATATAAATAGTTGGTTGATTTTTTGCATGTGGATATTGCAATTAATATTAAATTTATATGTTAAAACGCTAATTATAAAAACACAATCTTTAAAGTAAATTTGTGTTTCTAAATACAGACTTTACCTGCTTTAGTGCATCACCATTATCAATAAGCTAAAATTCATAATCAATTATTTATATAAATTTAAAGGTACAACTTAATCCTTTTACATAAATGTTATGTAGTTCCGTAAAAAAGGATAAATCTAGTGTATAGACAAATACTTTAAATGTTTTATTTTGTATTTTAGTTGTTGTTATAATTGGATAAGAAGAACAAAAATGATGAAGTCTATTTAAAGTAAAAAGCACTAATGCAGAATTAGCCAAAGATTGTTTAAACATAAATCTAGTATTACTGATTTATTTATTTCAACCAAGCATCTGAAATTAATAGACCCTAATTGATTGTAGTTGAGGTGGGATATTAAATGTCTGACTATTGAAGTAAATTTAGGGTAATTAATTGTACTTGTTAAATTTGAACCCATACTACTATACTTTACAATTTTTATTAGCAGGTAGATAATTTTATTTGATCTAGGAAATTCTCTAGAAGATTTAAAGTACTATTATTTTTTAATATAATTCTGCTGGTCATTTGTCTCTTGCTGAAGGAGAATGAAAAGAAAAGATTTTTATTCCAGTTGGAAAGAATTACATTGTGAAATAGAAGATTTACCAACTACTAAAATAATAAATTTTTAGTAGAAATTGTAAAAATCTTTCCAAACGTACGTGATAGTTTCCATATACGGTTTCCAAAGAAAAATGTAATATTATTTCCTTTGTTTTCAATTAAAAATTTTTTATTTTAATTAATATGGAAACTCCGTCATTCATAATTGAGTTTCAGATAATCCAAATTCTTATATATAAGATATATATCCCTTAGGCCCTATATTTAAATTGATCTTTTTAAGTTTAGTCTACTACTTTAAACTCATTATTAATTAGAAATATTTGTAAGGGTTCGTTAACCTAGCCATAGGGATGTAGCTCGAGAGTGAAATAATTAAAAAGTTTAAACTCTTTTTTAACATGCTATTGTCAGCGTAAAGTTAGCTTTACTGCTAAGTTAAATGCTTTAATCATAATTAATTTTATATAAAAATGATCTACAAAATAGGCGAATAAATGGTTTAATTTTCATTAAATTTTTCATTTATATAAATTCTAAATTTATTTTTTTTTTTTGGATAGTAGGATTAATATAAATTTTAGAATTAAAATATTTACATAAAAAATATTGAAATAAAATTATAGTACATAAAATAGCCTTTAGCTCTTTTTACTCCGTCATTTAATTTTAATTATTATATAGTAGATTAATAAATTATTTGTAAATAACTAAATTAAAATAATGGGCTCTTTTCACTCTTTTTTTACAGCAAAGCAAAAAATAGATTAGGTTTTTTTTTTAAATTATTACATATTATACACTTATTTTTGCTGTAACTTGATATTTCTATGTTTTCCGTTTGAATTATAAGATTAGTTTAATTTATATTTATAGAGTATGAAAATAAGGTGAAACTAGCTCTTTAAATAAAGGTACAGATTTAGTTCTTATATTTATTTATATTGATTTTTATATTTACTGTGTTTTTGCAAAGTGAATCTAAATTAAATTTTCTTTAAGAATGAACTTAGTAATTCTATCTATTTAATGTATAACTATTAGTATTGAGAATAAAATTATTTTTATCTATTACATCATCCATTGCAATAAGCTAAGCATATAGGTGTTAATAATTCACTATATTTAAAGGAATAACTTTTTTTATTCCGGATAAAATAACGAATATAATTCATTAAAAAGGTAAATAATATGTATTAAATCTAACTCTAGAATAAATTTATTTGTTCTAGGATCGGTTTAGCTCTGAAATTTTTGGTTCAGAATTACAATAATTTTAAATAAATCATAGAGATGAAATATATAATTTTATTAACTAAACTTGTTCAAATTGTAAATTTGGATTACCATTTTTAGTTAATTTTTGTATATATAATTAGAATTAACTATTAAGATATTTTTAAATTTGAGGTAAATTATTGTGGTCGTTCTAAATTAGAAAGTTAAATTGAGAAGAGGATGTCTGAAAGGCCCGTTTTTGATTAGTACATTTGTAAAAATCATATAAATAAGGAGTTAAGTAAGAAATAAATTTTTAGTTTCTTTTTTAGGTATAATATATAATGAGAATTTTTTAGATTTTAAAATAAATTAATATTAAATTTAATAATTAGTATATTTATTAATCTAACTTTATTGAAATAGAAAAATCTTTTAGATAAAAATGTAACTCATTATTTTGAATATTATTTGTAGCCATGATCAATGAGCTAAAAATAATAGTCATATAAAAAATAATTCTTGTTTAAACTGTTTTTTTTTATTTGATCATTAATAGTTAAATAAAATAAATTAAAATTTCATTTAAACATGTTAATTGTCTAGTTTGTAAGTAAAACTGTAAAAATTTTTCTCTGTAACTGTTTTAGCAGACATAGGTAACTGAGCATAGATAACAGTTATTGTAAATGTACACAAATAAGAAAAATTAATAATAGATTGTTTAAAAATTCTAGTATTCAATGTCTCTTTTTTGTAGCCAAGATCTGATAAAATTAAATATAATAATATCTTAATCTTGGTGTTAATTAAGAAGAATTTTTTATATTTGTTAATCTGGGTTTAAATATAGAATAATACATTTGTTTATTCATAAAGTTATTTGTTGCAAGAAGTATTAGTATTTGTAGATAATTTTTTTTTTAATAAAGAATTAAATTAGAAAAGGATTTGATGAAGGATTTACCTTACGATATACATAATGAGATGGGCACGTAGCTGTGAAATATGTTTGTCAAAAATACATATTAATTTAAATAGGATAGTTAATTGGACTATATCTTATCAGGAGTCTAGGAGTTTGGGTGTTATCTTGAATAATTTAGTTTTTATTTTATTTAATTCATAAGGTTAAATGTTTTAGTTGAAATGATGCGATAAACTTTACGATTTTAAATAATTAATATATTTACTAGCATTTATAAATGAAAATTATCAAATAGTTAACACATTATAAGAATTTAAAATTAGTTGATATAATATAATATTACTTAAATGATAAAGTGACATAAAGTTTTTGTATTAAATTTAGATTCAGGATATTTTTGTTTAATTCTAAAAGTAATATTATATTAATCGGTTTTATGTGTTTTATTTTGTTAAGAAATATACAAAAGAAATTGCGTTGCAAATCAGCTAGCAATGGTTTTTTAAAGATAAAATTAGCTTTAGGTAAAATAGATTTTCAAATTTAACATCATATTTGTGTTTAATTAATTGATCTATTTTATGTTGACTAATAATTTATTAATAATGAAAATATTATTTTAAAATTTATGCCGTAAAAATTCTAACGGAATTTTTATTTTTTAAAAGAGAACATTCATAATATTTTTTTTTAATATAATAAGCAGAACTAATATATCATATGAAAGCTATTTCAATTATGGTCTTTATGTATCATCGCCTCAATTAAAAGCAAATAATAATATTCTATATTTTGAGGTTTATTGTGTTTTTTAAATGATCTGAATTAAAAATCTTAGAATTAGTTGTAGTTTTTATAAAGTCGAATTCACAATTAGTGTCATCATTTGTTGGGTATAAACTAACGGATTATTTGATTGTTTATTATTAATCGAAAAAATAATTTAATATTCTTTTTGGTATTATAATAAAAAGGTATTATTTTTTATTAATTCAATTAAATTATAGTGAAAGATTTTTCACTAGTTCGTAGGTGGATTATCTAAGAATAATTTTCAGCAAATAGCAAATAATAATAAGATATGTTACATAGAACACAATATAAGTATAACATAAAAAAAGTAATAATTTATAAAAAATATATATATTATAAATTTTATGGAATTTTTTTATTCTTATTCATAAGTTTTAATAATTATTTGCAATTAAAGTAAATATAAGTATTAATTATTAATAAGAATTTATATATAGTCTCTGTGGTAATGATTCCTGCAAGTTAATTTTTAATATTTGGAAAGCTATTTTGTTGTATAGCTAAATACAAGTTTTCGCATATAGATAAATAATAATAAATTATATTTTATAATTAAAGTTTAATTAAATAAAGACTATTTTATAAAGCATAGAAGGTAATATATTTAGAAATAATTTTGTATTTTGGTAAATTTAGCACTAATATATATTGATAATGCTAATAAATATCTACTGGAGTTTGTGTGTAGTAATTGTAATTAAAATTTATTAGTGATTTTGTAAGGAAGTATAGAAAAAGAAAAAAGTAGTAAAAGATAGATTTCGACTAGAAGTAAAGACATTTTGCTTTAGGCGAGATCCAGTGAGCTAAAGCAAAGGTGTTAAAAGATCTAAATTAGAAGGTATATTTTTACTTAATCATAAAATAGAATAAAATTAGTAACATACCGTTAGGGAGGAAGAGCTTTTGTCAAAATTTAAATAGTATATGTTTTATTGTTCGTTTATATAATAATATATTCTGAAAATTTGAGGAATAAATGAGATAAAATAGAATATAAAGAGACAAATATTCTTTAGCTTTAATAGATTGTATAAAAAACGTGATTTTAGATTAAGGGCATTTAGTTTTCATCTCCTAAATAAAGATCCAAAATATTTCTCTGATCTACGTTATCATTATTATATTTTAGGATTAGATACATACTCACGAAGTTATAGGAATAATATTATTTAATAAAAAAGCATTTCTAATTATATTGATAGGATCTAAAGGTGTATTTAGAGAAGCATAGAATGAAAAATATGGTGAGACAAATAAGAATCTAATATACAATTGAGAAATTGCATAAAATACTAGATACTAATACAAAATATTAAATTTGTATTTTGGACATCTCTTTATTTTTCAATTTATTTATCCATTTAATAAAAATTTTTTAAGTTTACCCAAGATAGAATTGTCAGTTGCTAAATGAGCTTTAAATCTCTAAGTTATGGTATTATTAATCGCTTTTAAACGATTATGTTTAGCTGATCTAGAAGGACACAGTTTAAAATAATCTAATAATTTGATAATTTTGGTTTTTTGTAACTACCATTTGAAACTTTTTTTTGAGTATAAATAGTTCACCGTACAGGTCAATAAAAGATTAAAATAAATTTATTTTTTTGTGATGCAGTAATAAAATTTGAGGGATTTTAAATTTAAATAAAAATAATATATAAAGAATCAGAGAACAACATTATTATAAGTTAAAATGAAGGTTGAATCAATGGAATATTATACTTTTAAATTTTATTTAATTGAAGTAATCTAATGGGTTTTTATTTCCGTTTATGCATTTATCAAAGCTAATAAATGATTTATGATGTAGTCTATATCTTAACAATTAACTCGATGTAATTTACGAACAAAATTTTGTTTTATTTGATATAAATGTTGTCTCTTGTTTCCATTAGATTTCTAGACTAGCATAATTTTTTAGATAATTGAAAATCGTTATAAATGCTAACCATTGATTAATATAGATTCACTATAAAAGATTTTCTCCATTATTATGATAATATTTGGAAAGACAATGTAGAATAAGTTCTTATTTGTCGGGAATTTTAAATTGTTTACTAATAAAGATTTTATAATCGACTTTTATTTAAGTCCAAAGTTTAATATTAGGTAGGATCAATATTGAAAATAAAAAATAAAAAGTAATTTATTTTCTTCCGGTGTTCATCCTGTTTAAGAATTCTAATTT
>LUGG01000065.1:0-31263 GCA_001683735.1 Grifola frondosa | reverse complement strand
TGGAAAAATCAACAGATAAATATAGGCTCAGCAATATAACTACATGGTCAAGAGTCATCAAGCTTCATTGAAAGATCATTTAAGAAAAGGTGAAAAAAAATGGGGGATTATTCTACAACCATATTATTTTAAATGGAGGTTGGGATAATTATACTGCCCCACCCGTAACGCTAGCCCTAAAGGGCAGGGAGGGGGACTTTGTACCCAGAAGGAGGTATAATTAAAACTACTCCTCATGATTTAAATAATTTTATTGAAGAGAATCCTAAATTTAAATTAGATTCACATTTAAGTTCCATTTTTGAATTGTTTATAACATTTTAAATTAGAATGCTTGAACAAGCACTAATCTATTATTATCAACCGGAATCAAATTATCTTAAATTAGTAAAACTAGGTTTTCATTCCTAGAGAAAGAACTAATGACTTATCAAGATATAAAGTAGATATATTAGTTCACAATAGTAAAGGTGAATTTATAAGTAGCTTTACTTCTATTAATAGTGCTAGTATAGGATTAGGTATAAGTAGAACTACTTTAACTAGATATATAAATACTGATCATCTTGTATATAGTAAAAAATATAATATTTCAGTTAGTTTAACTTCTTCATTATAAATAAATAATCTATTACCTGCAAGTTGGCTCAGGTTAGTCAGACTTCAAACAAAAATGAGAGCAATTAATAGAGAAAGTCTTCCAAAAACTTTAGGTACAGCAAAAGAGACAAAAACTGTACATTCTTATTATTCTAACCCTAAACAAATATAGAATAAATTAGGTTTCAAATCAATTTCCACTTGGCCATGGTGTATATAATTATTTAAATAAAGAACGATTAATAAATATAGACGGAGAATCTGTTTATTTGGTTACACATCCTTTATATAGTAAATTCTTAAAAAACTGGTAAAGGGAGAATCCTATTAAATAAACCTATTTATCTTATAAATTTATAATTAAATACTGCTACACGATTTAATAAAGTTAAACTCTTATTAGAACATTTAAATTTAAAGGGTACATCATATTCACCAATTAAAAATTATATTACAACAGGTAAACCTTATCAAAACAGATTTAAGTTTATATATGAAAAAGACTTTACTGAACATATAACAAAAAATCTAACGATTATTAATCATCAATAATTATTTATATAGAAAAGCAATGCTCTGAAATCTAACACAGGTTTCCTTCTGATGAGAGTCAGTCGACAAAATTGGGTAAATTGCAAGAACCTCTTATTATAATTATAAAGATTAACTGTCCTTGCGCATAGTCGCCTGATGTATAGTTAAATATATTAAGAAAAACTTGCAGCGAAGCCTACTTCGGTACTAATCATTTATAGAAGTAGGAACGTTCAACGACTAACGGGTGAGTAGTACCAACAATAATCCTGACACGAGTGCCCAACAACTATTTTAAATATTAGTTGAAGACATAGTCTAGTCAATAAAGTAATTTATTGGAAAAACTATTAAAAAAAGTTTTCTTATTTTGTGCATTTGTATTAACTATTATACATATATAATATCAGAAAAATATCTAGTATAATCCCTAATAAAAAATAAAATTTTATTCCTTGGACTGAAACTGAAACTATTAAAAAAATATTTTCAAGAACTATGCTTAATTATATGTATAGTTATTTACCTGATAATTCTCCACTTAAATTTTTTATTAAAAACAATTGTGATCACCTTCTTCTTCAAAGGTCATACTGGTTATTCAATCGATTATTTTTAAGCTAATAAATTTATCTCTCATTCCAATTTTATTTCTTTACCTATTTCACATTGTAACAGTATTACTTATTTAATATAAGATAAAGCCGGTGTTTATACTATATTTAGCCCTAAAACTAAAAAGTTTTACATTGGTGCTACTACAAATTTTACTATACGATTAATGAACCACTATCGAACAGTTAATTTTATTTCAAACCGACTTCTCTATCTAGAAGTAAAAAACTTAGGCTAATAAAAAAATTTTTTGGCAACCTACTTATGTTACACCTAATTATTATGTTAACTTTATTCGATAAAATTTAGAATTATCTCGACCATTTAAAGCAATTACAAGGGAGGGAATAATTTACGAATTTACTTCATTTAACCATGGACATAATATTTTTAGCTAAGGAATATCTAACTTAGTAAAGAAAAAAATCGAAACTCTAATGAATTTTCTGAATTAAATAATTACACATATTGAGTAAATATAGAGTGTAGGTTTTTTGAAGAAGGTCGACCGCTTAACTAGTCAGTTTTTACGACCTGACTTTTAAGGTATTGACTATAATTCTTTACTGTTGAATAAAATTGTTGCATTCGATAAAGAATTTAATGTTGTTGAAGCAGCTACTCAGTGCGGATTAGGTAATTATTATCGAGTTTCTTAATTAAGACATATTAATAAAATGTTTGTTAAGGCTGTACTTACAGGAAGAGCCGTGGAGATAAAACCCCTTATCTCATTAAAAAAAAAAGTAGTAATAGAAGACCTAGTTACTGGTACTTCTTTACTTTTTCCGTCTTTTAATGAATTGATCAGATATTTCGGTCTAGATCCTAAGACTCAAGGCGGAAATTCACCTATTCAACAATGTTTAATAAAGGTACAACGTCGCCCACCCATTAGGGACCCATTAGGTACCCATTAGGGACCCATTAGGGACCCATTAGGGAAAGGGATGGAATCATACAAATTTTATTATTTAAAGGATTACAAAGGTATCACTCCTATAATTTATGACGAAGACGAAAGCTAAAAATAACAATTTTTCGTTGTGGTGTTTACCATGGATTAGTTTAAGCATGGGTCCATGAAAAATATTACTATATGCTAGAACCCTTAATTCTTAGTTAGGCAACTAGCAGGCAATTAAAAATTATAAGCCTCAGAGACTAAACGTTATATGACTAATTTGATTTTAGTTAAAGAAATAGTCCTTCCTTTTCGAAAGAAAAGATAATTATTTTAATACTAAGGTAAAGTCAGCCCAATGTTGATAGTCTAATATATTATTCTTTAATGAGTTTATTGCCTATAGACTTTAAAGGAAATAGATTACACTCTAATCCAGCAATTCCTAATTTTAAAGCTAAGTTAGAATTATATTTATGTTAATGCAAAAATCCATTTTTAACATCGTATGACCATTAAGTCTGTTTTAATCACTTTCTTTAGATGAAATAGCTTCTAAATATGATGTCATTACACCTATAGCAAAATTTATTTTACCTCGCCCTTAAGGGATAGAATGGAATTCTCTTCGTAACTATAAAGGTTTGCCTGGTATATACCAATTTTGTCACGGTAAAGATTCATATTTAGGATCATCTCTTGAAAATCCCTTGCCCTATTCAAAGTCCCTCATCAAAGTCCCTTAAGGGGTAAATTTGTTTACACGATAAACAACATAAAAAACAATGCCTTTACTAAAACATCTAGACATAACAAGTTTTACAGCAATGTTGTTAAAAATACATGGAGTGCATTTACATTATATAAATTGATATTACACCTAATCATATAGAATTATTTGCTAAGTTAAACCCTAACCATGTTTAATTAAGAGAGTATGATTCTCTTTTTTATTTAACTTTATATTAATTAACAATAGCAGAACAAGTATATATGGATGCAATTCACCCGATGCTTAACAGTAGTTTTTATGTTAACTAGGGGCTAAAGGTTATATTAGAGATGAGGAATCTAATCAAGACTTATCACTATCATTTCTTAATAGATCTTTTAATCAAGCTACTATAAAATTACATAGAAAAATTAAAACTGGGACAATTGAAAAATTTCTGAAGAAACAAGAAGAAAAATGTCTACGCACACATTTAGGTCTTAGAAAAGGTAGATCAGTCATTTTAGTCGATGTAAATACAAAAATAGAAGTAGTTTTTGATACGGTAAAGAGAGTTAGGAGTTAGTGATAGAACAATCAACAGATGGAGATGTAAAATACACCAAACTAAATCTTTAAAGTACCCCTTAGTAAGAATAAAAATTTAGTCATGCCAATTGCTATAGAAGCAGTTTCAGTACAAGATTATTTAGCATGGATAGATGCTGCTTAATCTATAGTTTAAAATAAATTTAATAGTTTAAACATTTTTATATGTACAATATATTTTGTTAATATTAAATTTTTTTATATACATATATATTATATTTTTTTTTATCCCCCACCCCTCCACTCTCTAAAATGCTGGTGCCGGCCGGCCGCAGTTGGGAACAAATTTTTAAAAGCCAGAGAAGCAACCCTTAACTTAAAATATATAAAATTCAAAATTGGATTTGTACTATTTTTAATACTTGTTATCTTAAAGCTTATAATGATCAGGGTGGACTCGCATCCAATCGTTTAACAAAAATTTATTACATTCAGAATATGCTTTAAATTATATCTCTTATTATACGAATGTTAGAAAAAAGAACTCGTATTCCTATAAACTGTATTATAAATGTATGGATTATCATAAAGGCATTAATAATTTATAAATAAATAAAAAACGCAATTATGCGGATAAACCAGCTTTTACTATTAATTAACCCATATATTGGTCATAAATATATTTTAATGGTTGTATATTCAACTATTTATGTTCATTAAATTTTGGTAATTAATGTTCATACAATCATGCAAATACCTATATATACTTAATACTGTATATACGGAGATTAAAATATGATGACAAATAAATACACTATAATATAATCTAATCTTTATAAATAATATATATATATATAATAATATTTGATGATAATCATTATTTAAATTAAAAAATCACAAAATATACTTTGGTGGATAGAAGATAAACCTAATAATATAACTTATAAGTTATTCATTAATAATGAAATATTATTATCTTAAAATAGAGTAGGTATTCTCTATTTTTTTTTAATAATCTAGTCTATTTAGTGTATTATGATAACATTATTATTCATCTCTAGTATTATTAAGATTACATATAGATAAATATTTTAATCTTAAAACTAAACTTAACAAAAAATGTGAAATTAACCTAAAATTGTAGATTATTTTTTAAATTTATTATGTAAAAATTAAAATATAGTAATTAAATTTTCTTGAATAAAAAAATTGTTATATAATTAATGTATAAATTTAGAGATATTAAGAATAATGATGAATCTATTTTGTTTTGGGATTAAATTTTGATCTTTACCCATCAAATTTTCAAACAGAATTATCGTACTTCGGGTTCTTTAAAGCATTTTTTATGTTTCCCTGCCCTTACGGGAGAGAGTCCCTTTAGGGCGCTGGGTACCCCTCCCTGCCCTTTAGGGCTAGCGTTACGGGAGGGGCCTTGGATTAATAAGAGTGTGCCAAACTTACATTTTTATTGTCTTATAAGATTAGAGGTTTCCAGCTTTTTTATTTTCTTTTTACGGGTACCGGGAATACGGGCGCGGTGTTATGCTTGGCTCCAACGGTTCTTTATTTTAAAAGAATAAGTTAATAAAGAATATTCATTTAAATAATAGATACTTTTTTTTAATTCTTAAAAAAAATTGTTTAATTGGATTTTTTCTTTGATACTATGTATCTACTCGTTCTCATTAACTGTTTTAACTTAATAATTTTATATAAAATAAGTATCCTTTATATATAAACACCATATTATTTATAGGAAAATAAAAACGTATGTATATTATTAAATATAGTGGATTGTTAAGTAGCTAAATAATAAAATAAAAAATTAAAAAAAAATTATTTAGCCTTCGTTATGAAAAGTAAAAATAAAAAAAAATATAAAATATATAAATATATAAATTAATAATCATGAACACAACCAACATAAAAATGAAAATACAAAATTCAAAAAAAAATATTTCCTTAAATAAGGATAATAAATTAAATTTAAATAACAAACCTTTAAATAGTCAAAAAATAACTTTTTTTAAATATATCCAATATATAGAATTATTATCATCAAAATTTAATAATAATATAATAATATTAAATTCGAAAAAAAGAAACATTATCTATATCAGATATGGAACAAAATAATCAAAATAATATACAAAATATATCTAATTTAAATTCTAAAAAAATATTTTGATAGAATAGATATGTTAACTTATGACAAAAACAAAAAAAAAAGTAATATAAACAATAATAATAAATTTACTCTTACAAATGAAGGAATAACTTTTAATGCTTTAATATTAAATTACTTAAAATCTTTTTCTAAATTTAATTTGGAAATAGCTAATTCTCAAAATATTATTTATAACTTTAATAATAGTACTAAATTTTTATATTTAAATTTTCATTCTATTCTAGAATATTCATTTTTAAAAATGTTTGGTTTAATTAGTAAACCTGTTTTTTATGTTACAAATAAAAAAGTTGTTATACATTATTTACTTTTTAGTTAAAAATAAAGCTGATAAAAATAAAAAATTAGTTGTCCTACGGCGAAATAAACAAGATTTACAGTTTTTATGTGCTAATTTAAGTAAATATTTTAAAAAACCTGTAGTACTAGATTTAGTTCGATTAAATCATCCTTATTACGATAGTAATATTTTAGCTAATGTTTTAGGATTTATTAGCACTAAATCGAGACGTTTTTTGGATTATTATTATTAAAACGTTATTTGATTCTGCTAATATTGAAAATATTAAAAATAGAATTTATAATTATAAATTTTCTAATCCATCGAGTTTTTTAACTGGAATAAATGTTAAATTAGCGGGTCGTTTATTATCACAAAGAATTATACCTCGTAAAACAGTAAAAATAATTCAACGTGGAAGTTTAGCCCGATGTAAAGCTAACTTTGTTTCTTCTGCTAGATTTACTAAAAAAAATAAAAGAGGTATTTTTAGTATTACAGTTTCAATTGGACATGGTTTTTTTTAATTAATACAATAAATAACTACTATTTTTATTAAAACTTTTTATTTAATTATAATATTTTTATTAACCCCCATACTAACTATATAACTTTATTAAATTATAAAAAATATGGTCATAAATATCATATAATTCATTAAATTATTATATATTTATAAAAATAGAAAAGCACTAATGCTATTTAATTATAAAATTTAAAATATAGTGATAATAAAAATATTATATAAATATATTCACAAAATGTATTTTCCTTTTTTTTATTTATTAAGTTCTGACTTTAAATAAAAAATGGCTTAAAAATTTTTTAAGAATACCTGGAGCCGGCCAACAAACAAAAAAAAGACAAAACAATTTATAAAGAGAATCCATTTGGTAGTCAATATAAAAAAAAATTATTTTTTATTTTAATTAATATTAACTTTATTAATTAGCTTTATTGATAATTAATTATGTTTATCTTAATATTGTAGTATTGCTAAATTTATTTATTTTATTAGTTAGTTTAATTTCCTTAAAAAAATTAGTTATTACATAATAATATATATATAATAATAATATATAAGTAAACCATAATAATAGTGTTTTAATTAACTAATTACAGTGTAAAAAAGTTTTAAATTTTTATTTAAATATTAATAATTGTTTACTATCTTAATTTTCATTTTTGTAGTATTATAATATTATAAAATAAATTTATTAAAAAATAATTTTTTTAATAATTAATATAAAAAGATAGAGGTTCAAATCCTCTTGGATTCATTCGCTTGCTTTTTTTGAAAAACAACTAAGCGATTTTTTCTCAATTTAAATAGCTATTAAAATTTAAATAATTATATTATAAGTAATCTGCTAGTAATATATTTTATTTTTTTTTAATTAAAAAAAACTTTGTTTTTTTTTCTTTGCTACCTGATTCATACTCTGAACTTTTTTTGGTTTTGGTTTGGGAGATGGGTAGGTCACTTATTCTTGGTTAAACCTACTTGATATTAAAAAAAATATGATTTTTAATATCTTGTTTACAACCTTTTGTCTGTTTATATATTAAATCTATTTTTAATCCATTTTATAAAATAAAATATATTTAGTATTAACTCAAAAGCTACAATAATTACTATTCATTTTTTTAAGATCTAGTTAAATTTATTATTTATATTTTATCTTTAATAGATATATTTTTTGTTTAATCCTTAAATAAGAAATTTATTTTATTAATGACTATACTATAATTTCTGTTATTTACTTTACCTAAAAAAGATAACTGTCAATGGTTTAATATGACTTCTGCTGATGAATGCTTTTTTCATCTTTTTACTTATTAAAATAGGGTTTAAATATCAGATAGGTAAATATACCCCTTAAAAAAATTAAATTAAATTGGAGTAGTATAATATTAATTATAAGTAATATTTAGTAGTAAATATTATTTAAATATTATATATATATATGGTATAAACACGGTTTAATATTTTAATCGAGCGTTAATTACGCAGGAAAAACAAAAATATATATATTTTTATTATGAAAAATTTATTAATGGATATTTAGCTTTTGGTACTATTTTTTCAAGTGTATTGGTTATTACTTCTAAAAATCCTGTTATAGCTGTTATTTTTTTATATCATTGTTTTGTTAATGCTGCTGGATACTTAATTATTTTAGGTATTGGATTTATAGGTATTTCTTATATAGTCTACATAGGTGCTATTACTGTACTATTTTTATTCGTTATAATGATGATTAATATTAGACTATCTGACATTACAGAAGTGGGGTCTCAATATAGTAAAAGCTTACCATTAGCATTAGCTATCGCTTCTTTATTTATCTATGAAATCTTTACTATTATTCCATTTAGTTTTAATAATGTATCCGTAATATCTACTTTATTTAATGTATTAGGTAATTTAAATGAATTATTTTTAAATTCTGAATTATCTTATACTGATATAGTTTATACTCAACCTGCTATGATAGATACTACAATTACAAACTTCTTACAAATAGAATCTATTGGTTTATTTATTTATACATATGGAGCTATTTGGTTAATTATTACTAGTGTAGTATTATTATTAGCTATGGTTGCTCCAATCTTCATTACTAAAAAATCAACATTTAAACCATATAATTCTAAATCAACCCCAAACTTAAATAAAAAAATAATAAATATGGGTAATTTAAAGAAAAACAAAAGCTATTTTAGTAGTATATTATATGGTATTAAGTCTGGTTGGCACCTTCCAATATTACCTGTTCATATATTAAAAATAGACACTAATATTTATGTGAGAATATTTAAATTATTTGGTGCTTTTTTTATATTTTTTATAATAAGTGGGATTGGTAAAAATTATAATTCTATAATATTTTTTTTTGTGCTATTTATTCTATATTATATATATTATATAGATTAGTTCTAACTTTTTATATCCTAAAACAATTTATCATACATATTAAAAATGGTGATTTTATTGTTAGAAATTCTCCTCTTGATATTTTAGCTTCTATTTTTAGAGGTACTGTAAATACAATTAGAACTTTAGGTGGTTTTACTGTAGGTACAGGATTTACTTATGTTTTATGTCATGAATTAGATTACATTTTAGAAAAAGAAGGAACAGAACCTTATTTTGTTCCTGTTATAAAAAGCGAATTAGATAAATACGGTCTAAGTCATTTTAGTTTTGATGGACTGAGTAAAGAGGATGCTAAAAAAAAAGCCTTGGAGTCGGGTGTAAAAATTAAAGATAGTAATTATAATGAAACTGATATTGAAAGAATTCCTAGTCCTAATAATGATATTATAAATAGTCCTTTAGAAATTGGCGATAGTAGTCCATTAGAAATGTTATTATCATATCAATTATTATTAAATATATTAATATTAATATTAATAATTATTATATTAGTTATAATATTTAATAGATATATTTTACAATTTAATTTAGAATTTATTTCATCTTTAGTTGATAAATATATGCCTAATAAATTTAAAAATTTGTTTAATAAAATATTAAATCAAAGTATTAATGTTAATAATAAATTTATATTAATTATAATAATATATAATAGTATTGTTTTAATATTATTAAATATACTTAATATATATGTTAGTGCTGAATTATTAACAAAAATAGATGATTATATAACTGTATATAATTATATACACAGTGATAAAAGTTCTTTTATATTTATATATATAAATAGTAAATTGTTATATAATAAAAGTTTTAAAAATAATATTTTACAAAAACAAAATAATAAAATAATAATAAATTTGAAACAAATAATGAACAATCTGGTTATAATGAATCTAAAACAAGTAATGATAAATCTAGTTAAAAATAAATTAAATCGAGTTATTATCAATCTAAAACTAGTAATAGTTCATAGTCTAGAAATGGTTGATAAATTATCATATAAAATTAAATTATATAAATCTTATATAAATAATAAAATAATGTTTATTAATGATTTTATTGTTAAATTGTTTTATAGTCATAAATTATTAGATAATGTTAAATATGCTTATATTATACCTTTTATTTTAAATAAGATGAGTAGTGATATAGGAGGTGATTCTGAAGCTATTATACCCGAAGCTCGGACATATGCTTTTTCTATGTTTGGTTTATCATTGATTGGTTTATTTTGTTTTATTAATATTATTGGTTATATAATAGCAATTTATTTACTTAATAAATATGATGTAGAATTGAAATATCCAAAATATATAAAAATAATAAAATATTTTGAAAAATCAAGTTTATTTTATATTATTATTGAAGGTATTATTATTATATTAATATTTTTATTCTTAATTATTATGAATTTAATAATTTTAAAATCTTTTTTAGTAAATTAGTATAAACATTTTTTTAATTTTTTTAGTTTAGTTGTTGGTAATTGCCTTTTTAAATTATTGATTATATATATCTATCTTTCAACCCCACCCCATTTCTTTCATAGAAAATTTTCTTAGAATAGTTATTAATTTCATATTATATTTAGATAAAGTTTAAATATTTATTACAGCTATTTTTAGAGATTAAGTGTAATAAAATATTCTAATCTCTTTTTAATTAAAAAAGCCATTATATTTTTATGATAATGGTTTTTTTTTTTACTAATCATTTTTATAATGCGAAGAATGCTTGTTGGGACGAATGCTTAACAAATAAGGATCTAAAAATTAGAAGAAAGGGGAGGTGTATATTACTTTATACTTGCTTACTAAAAAAATTAACTTATATTTTTATTATTGTATTAACAAACAATAAGATTTAAGGTATCAATGATCGATCATCTTTACCTGAACCAGGTCTAAAAACACCTATAAATTTTAATCAAAAATTTTACTAAGGCTTCACATTATACTATTTTTAATTATATTATTAAAGTATAGATATACTATATACTATATTATTATTATTATTATATATAATATATATTAGATTACATAAAAACTTTTTTTTAATATATATATTAATGTGTTTTTAATTTATATAATATATCTATATATAATATATATTCATAATTATTTTTATAATCTAATTTTTTTTTTACTTATATAAATATATGTTTTTTTTAATATATATAAAAAAATAACATTTTTTTATGGTTATACTTATTAATTTAGTTTTTATTTAATTTATAATTTTCCTTTATAACAATTGATACAAAATTATAGAAAATAAATATTTAAAATAAGTAAAAAATACCTATTTATTATATATTATTTAATTTTAGAAGTTAAATAATTTTTTTAATAAAATTTTATTAAAAAATGACAAAGGTATAATATTTATTAAACACATATTTTGTATATTAAATTGAATTTCTGTCTTAGTATTTTTAAATATTTATATTTTTTTAAAAGAGTATTATAAAATTTATAAAATAATGAGTATAGTTAAGCGGTATAACATTTATCTTCCAAATAGATATCATCAGTTCGAATCTGATTATTCATAATAGGATCTAAATTTAAAAAGAATAAATTATTGTTTTTTGGAAATTGTGGTTTATTTAAAAATAACTTGGGTGATATATTAATATATATTACTATATTTATTTAATTTTTTCTGTTAATACTAATATTCTATTTAGATGGAAAATATTATTTAATTTTGATTTTTTAATTACCCATTATCAAGGGTTGGGTGGCACAGAATCGGAGGCCCCGACTGTTTACTAAAAACACAATTCAGAGCAATGATTAATATCATAGTATTCTGGATGAAATTTGCCCAATGCCATTAATATAAGAGAGGTAATAGGTAACTGTTACTAATCGAAAGTCTGGTTAATAGCGGTCTTAACTATGAGGATCCAAAGGTAGCAAAATAAATAGAATGGGTTTACTAAAACTACTTTCCCGTAAGGGTAGGGTTTATTTTTATTAAATTTAACTCTATCTTCAACAGGTAAACCTTATCAAAACAGATTTAAGTTTATATATGAAAAAGACTTTACTGAACATATAACAAAAAATCTAACGATTATTAATCATCAATAATTATTTATATAGAAAAGCAATGCTCTGAAATCTAACACAGGTTTCCTTCTGATGAGAGTCAGTCGACAAAATTGGGTAAATTGCAAGAACCTCTTATTATAATTATAAAGATTAACTGTCCTTGCGCATAGTCGTCTGATGTATAGTTAAAATTAATTTATACTATTTAACTCTTATTTATTAAGAGTATAATAATAAAAATGTAATCATTAAAGAGAATAAAAATGGGGTTAAAATATTGATTTGTTTTATTTAAAATTATTTATTTAAAATAAAAATGTAAACATTAAAGAGAATAAGATTTATAACTATGATTGACTTTTTTAAGATCGTTTAATTGTAATAACATATCTGCCTCTAAATGGTTTTTTAGCATCTCTTTTTTCTCTTCTAAGTAAAGTACTAAGGTGAGTATCTAAACCTTTAACCGCATCTCGTATTGATTCATATATTACTGTTTGATTTGTTTTTAAATCTAATACTTCTACTTCTATACCAGGACGAGGGTTGTTAGTTCGATTTTTAGCAACATCTCTTAGTTTTGCTTTAGTCTCTTCTGAGTGAGTTTTACCAAAGAATGAACCATTTTCACCTTTACGATTTTCGCTCATTGCTTTTCTTACTTCTTCTGAATGTTTTCTTCCTAAAGCTTTCTGTCTCATTGTTTCTATACTTTCAGTTGAGTGTTTAAAACCTTTAGAATTTTCTGCTGTTTTTAAAATATTATATTCTGGTTTCAGTTCATCTAACCAATATTGTTCTCTAGATAAAGTATTTTCTTCTTCAGTAAAATCTAAGATAACTAATGCAAAATTTCCTATTCCATATTTAAGAATAGCTCTCACAATTACTAAATTTGTTTTATCTTTATAGTACCAAGCTTGAAAATAGTCGCTTAATCTAATATTTAGGTCAATACCGCTTCCAATATAATATTTACCATTCAACAAGTTAATCCAACAATAAACACCCGATTTACCTTTAGTATCTTTAAGAATATCATTCCGCTGTGAAATGGGATTTAAGTAAGTTTTTTTAGCATAAGTAGAAAAGATTGGTAATTTAAGAGAAAAAGAGTTATTACAATTTAATGTCGTTGAAAAGTTTTGTTTTATAATTTATTTTAATTTTAAAATGGGGTTATATAAGATATTAATGTTTTTCATTTCTATTATGAATATAATAATAAGAAACTAACCATTAAAGAGAATAAACCAGTTGCTTCTGCTAGAGCGAACCCTAAAATAGCATAACCGAATAATTGTCCTCTTATTTGTGGATTTCTAGCTGTTGATGCAATTAATGCAGAAAAGATTAAACCGATTCCTGCTCCTGCTCCAATTAACCCAGAGCAAGCTAATCCTGCTCCAATATATTTAGCTGCTGCTAACATATTAAATAAAGAAAATCATTATATGATAGCGTCTAACATATGAAATAATTTAAAAAACATACTCTTTTAATATTAAATTTGAGGAGCTAAAATATTTATACTTTTATAAGGTAATAAGAAATTTTATTATTATGTTTTTTAATTAAGGGTTTGGAGGTGTTTTTTTTTCATTTTAATTTATAAATTATAAAAATAAGGTTAAATTAGAGTTTAAACAGATTATTATTTGAATTTTAATAAAACCTAAAACTCTAGACTAAAAGTATAAAAATATGTTTGTTTGTTTGATAAAAACAAATTTAGATAATTATTTTATTTAATAAGTATCCTAGAACTATACTTAAACTGTTTTATCGACAATTTGCTTTTACAAAACCAAAAATAAAAAATTCCAAATTAGTAACTAAGGCAAAATCATTTAAATATGTAAAATTTGTTGAAATTTTTAGAAATGTTTGGATATAATATTTATACAACCATGATAAGTTATGGTAAAAAGGAATTTTTTATAACTTGTGAAAGTATTAGTTATAGTTTTAGTTATTTTTAACTCATATCTTCAAATTCTTAAGCCGAAATATAAAGAATATCTAGGTTTTGGTACTATGCAATTCTTATTTTGTCATTTTTTTATAATGTTATTTATCTATATGGTAACAAATATATATATATATGTAATTAATATTGAATAATTGAGATGGAATTACTTTTTAATTTATTTATTTGTTTTAATATTTTACGAGCCCTTCCAGATTCGAACTGGGACCACCCTAATCGACAATTAGGTACTCTACCAATTAAGCTAAGGGCCCTTAAAAGAAATAGTAAAAAAAAAATTCAAAAATATTAATATATTTCTTTTATTAAAAAAATATTATATATGCGTTTTAGTTATACTAAAATTATAAATAGTTCATTATTTGCTATTTTTTTTTTTTTATTAAGAGCGTAGTATTAATTGGTTAGTATGGTGATCTCCAAAATCATCGGTAGGTGTTCGAATCACCTCGCTCTTGTATATATATATATAAAGTAGTATATATATTCAATAAATTATATTAAATAAAAAAAATACAAGGGATACATATTTACTTTTTTCTATTTTTTCTATTTTTTTTTATTCTACTTGTCTTTTTTAACACTTTATTCGATTTTTTTATAATTTGCTATTATATTTATAAAAAGATGTGATACAATTCCTAGTTTATCCTACTATTTGCTACGGTAATTTCAATATCCTAGATATTCTTTGATATATCTAAAAAAATATCTTGTAGTATGAAGGATAGATTGAAATATATAAAATACAAGTTTTTTTTTATATTATGTTAACTTTAAATTTATTGTATTTAATTATATTTACAACCGTTATATTTCTGGATTGGTTTATTAAAAATAAGTATTTAGGTGCTACTGTAAAAATTTATTATATAAATTTTGTCAATAAGTCTTATTTGACTATTTGTTTAACATTATTCATTATTACGCTTTTTATTGTGTTATTATTAAATTACTTTGATTTATCTTTTATTTATATAATGGTAGATAAATTTTAATTTTTTTAAATCTAGATTGTTATCTAGGTGATAATAGTTCTTTAAAATATTAAACCACATCTATTACTAAAATTTTACCCCTTCCGTTGGATTAGGTAATAAAGTTAATATTGATTCAACAATATCTAGTAATGTTGAAGAAGGATACATTAATGTTAAAAATCATCAACCTAGATAGGTGCTGCTTTGGCTAAATCGGATATAAGACCTAAATATATTTACACAAAAAATGTACACCCTTACCCGTACGGAGGGAAGATAAACATTAAATTTGTGTTTGCTTATGTTCATATAATAAGAATTAAAGGAAATCTATCTTTTAATATTTTATTTAGTAGAAATTTCAATAATAATTCTTTAAATATGAATAAATTTAATAATAGCAATAATATTAATAATCTTGGAAAAAATAATTTTATTTATTAATACTTCAATTGTTGAATCTGATGATATTGATATAATATTAATTAAAATATTGATTTTATTGAAAATAATGTTAATGATAACTTTGATTATATTGAAAATTATATGATTAATAATTTGGATTGTATTGAAAGTAATATGATTGCTAATATTGAAGAAAATATTGAAGATAATATTGATGAAAATAAAACTGTTATCAAAAATGTTGTTAATCGAAAAATTAAAGATATGGAAAGTAATATGAAAAAAATTAATAGAGATTTTAGTAGTGGTTATAAAAGTTATTTAAAAAATAATTGTATATTGGGTAATATAAATTAAATTAAAAATAGTGAAAATTTAATGAATTCTATTAAATTGAATATTTTAAATCAATTAGAATATGGTAAACTTTATTCTTTATTATTAATTATTCAATATTATAAAAATGGTATACTGAAAGGAACAACACCAATTAAATCTATAATTATTACTAAAAATAGTAATGTTAAATTTATATCTAAAATAATGATTCAAAATATTATCGAATCTGAAAAGAAATATTAAATAAATTATATGGAAGCTGAAATAGGTGCAGTATGGAGAGTATGGTTGAGCAATGGATAATATAATACTGCTATTAAACCTATTGATATAGAAAAAATTATTAATGAAATATTAGCTGATGAAGCTGAAATTATTAGCTGCTGATAAAATTAAAGCTATTAATAAATATATGGATGTTACCCATATTAATAATTATCTAGAATTCCTTAATTATAATAGTATTCTTGAATTACAATAATTTGTATAATTGGAAATGAGTTATCCTAATCTATATAATTAATTAAGATCTTATATCATAATTTTAACTCAAATTTAAATAATAGTAATAGTAATAATTATAAAGTTAATATTTATTTTACAAATTAATTAAGTAATGATATAGTTTTATATTTTGTATATAATAGTGAAGATAGTAATAGAAAAATTATTTGTCTAACTGATATAGAAAGTTGGCCTAATGTTATTGAATTTGAATAGCCATAAATATCCTTATTATAGATGGTTTGATAATAGAATATTGAATAGTTAATTTAGTAGAAGAATTCAGGATTATGTATTTTTATGTTAAAAATGGTATTATTGATTATTATGAAAAATTATATGAATTCCCTCATTTACATTTAGCTTATAGAGATAAAAAATTTAATAATAAAATTGGTACTTTAGATCTTTAAACAATCTCTAATAAAATGAATGGATATGTTTTATTAGATTAGTTGTATATGCAGGTGGATGGGCATTGAATCATGATAAAATTCAAATGTATTATATAAATTAAAATAAAGATTTAAGGAGATGATATAATCAGAGCAATGTTTAAGGATATGTTTAAGTTGAGGAAAAAAGTTATAGATGGATATACATTCTGCAGCACTTAGGAAGATTTTATTCGGTATTTTTACTTAAAGTTCTATGTAATTAAAATTATAAAATTAAACCTGTATGTAAAAAAAAACGCAATAATTAAATTTAAAATAACAGATAATTAAAGTAAACAAACTATTACTTTATCAGATAGTATGAATTATTTCCAATTTTTATTGAGAAATGTATTAATTGGTTTTAACTGTAATATTCTTAAAGGTCATTTCCCTCATAAAAATTTGTTAATTAAAATAATTTAAATTACGTTGGTAAAATACCGGGAATATAATAATTTTATAATATAAATGTTCAAGATTACGAAACATTAATTTAAGATAATTGGTCATTAAAAATTTAATGTTTAAATTATTTAAGAAGTGATATTTTAGGATTATTAGAAGCTATTAATAAATTTAGTGAGTATTATTATAACGAGTTTGGTATTAATATTACTAAATATCCTACTCTTCCTTCTTTAAATATGACTGTTTTTGGTATTAATTTTTATCAGAAGATAATCTTATTTAAATTATTAAAGGACCATTAGAAAAATTTATCAGAGAAGCTTGAGGAAATGTTGATGTTTTCGTTGATGGAGAAGATAAATTTGTTCCTTCAAAATGTACAGTTAAGTACATTCTTTGGGTTCTGTTTGGTTAAGGTAACTTGTCCTAAAAACATTGTTAATCCTCTTCTACCATATAGAAATAGTAAAGGTGATGTACTATGTCCTACAGGAGAATGGTGTGGAATCTATTTTAGTGAAGAATTAAAATCAGTCATAAAATACGGTTATAAATTTGAGTTTATTCAAGGTTGGCGGTTTAGTAGCTCTCACATTTTTAAAGATTATGTAGAACATTTTTACGAAATTAAAAAAAACTCTACAGGAGCTCTACGATATATAGCTAAAATGCTTAAATCAACTCTATGGTTACTTCGGGAGAGCTATTGATTTAATAATCACTAAAAATGTTGATTTTAAAGGTTTACAGAATTTGTTACTCTATAACTTTGTTGATTCAGTAATCAAAATTGCTGAAAATTTATATGTTGTTTTATTAACTCCTACTTATAATGAGAGTGTTCTTAAAAAACTATAAATAAAAATAGATAGAGATAAAATGGTAAAAATAGATAGAAAAGTTAAATCTAATGTGGCAATAGCTGCAGCTGTAACAAACTAAGCTAGAATGATAATGAATCATATTAAAATGGATCCTAATATTAAATATACTGATACAGATAGTGCATTCACATCAAACCTTCTAAATGAAGATTTAGTTTGATCTTAATTAGGACAATTTAAAGATGAATTAGATGGTTTAGTTATTACTAGGGCTTTATTCTTAGGTAACAAAAAATATTGTTACCAATATTACGATCAAAATAATAATCTTGTAACCATGTCTGTATTCGCCGGAGTCCCTAACTAATAAATAGTTTAACTTGGGATGAATTCGAAAGAATGGCTAAGGGAGAAATCATTAAAAAAGTGTTACCTAAAACATTAACAAAAGATTTCGCTAATTTAACAATATCTATTAAACCACGAATTATTAATATTTCTAGAAGCAATACAAAGAATTATTATCCAATAAATATTTACCTCCGCATGTGATAGATAAATGGACAAATTTAAACATTTTAAGTGATTCACTAGTAAGTAAACTTGCTATAAAATTAACCCATATAATTAAAAAATATATTATTAGATAAAAAACTAATAATCTGCAACCAGTTTAACTAATCCTGATACTTCGAATATAAGAAATAGGGAGAAGCTCCTATAATATTACAATATAACTACTTTTAGTATTAAAGCCCTCACATTTTTTTATTAATGTGTATTAAAATTATTTAAATTTTCGCTCCTAATTTTTTTTTATTATTAATTTTTACAATTTTTCAACAAAATTCCACTACAATGATGCACCCATTTTTTTATTCTTACAATGTTTACCCTTTAGCTTACGGGATAGATTAAAAATAGAATATTAGATTTGTGTGTATTTTATGGAATGTAATTAATTTAGGAAAATAATATTATTTAACAATATTTACAAAAAATGATGTAAAATTAGATAAAGAAATATATATATTTTTTATTTTTGAATAGAATTAATTTAGGAAATCAAGTTAAAAACCCCTATACCCTCTAAAAAAATTGTTAATATTGAATTGAAAAAATATTATTTTATATAGCCATATACTAAACCTTCAATTAATAAATTGAAAATTTTATTTATTCAATATAGAAGATGAAAATGGTAAAGTTATATGCCCCAGATATGACTTTGATAGATATATTTTATTAATAATTAAAACAAGGTATTTAATCATATAAGCTAATAATTGCGAATTCATTTTCCTAATAAATGTAATGTAAACTAATTATTTGATAAATTCGTAAATCACTTCTTTAATCTAAAATTAAATGCTAAAAATCCAGTGGAAAGAATTATTGCTAAATTGATGCTTAATTCTTTATAAAATTTGGACAGAAGAAATAAAATCTAGAATTAAATCAGTAAGTAAAGAAGTTCAAAATCCTCAAGAGTTAAATAACATTTCAGATTATCTTTAAAATTTTCAAAATTGAAGTTAGTTAACTAGTAAATATTGAAATTATATTTTTAACAGTTTTATTAAATAGTTTTATAGTAAGTAAATTAATAAATATAGATATTAATAAATATCTCCATAATAATAAATTAGGAAATTTATTAAATAAACTAATAAATAGGTATATAAATATTTAAAAAAAACTAATTTTTTTATTGATTTGTTCTTTGGTTATAGTATATTTTTTTTTTTTTTTTAACTAAAATTTGTTTATATACAATATTTAATAGTTAAAATGATAATAATACCATTGAAATAAGTAAAGTTAGAGGCTTTAAAAATCAAATACTCTTTGATCTTCTAAAATCTTTTATTTTTTATTTTTTATAAAAATAAGACCATTTTTTGTTTTTATCTATTTCTCTTTGGTCCTTTTGTTTTACAAAAACTTAATTATAATATTATTTTAATTTAACCATAATACCTTATTATTAAAATAATTAATATTTTATTTTAAATCGAAACCACTAGTCCGAAGGCCGCTTTAATATTTATTTTTTAAGCATAATAGATGTTAAATTAAACCATATATTCCCAATTTCAGTTTTAATAAAAATTTATTTATTTTTTTTTAAGTACTAAGATATAAAAGAGAATATCATTATCTCAAATTTTAATCATCATTTAAATATTCATTGCCTAATTAAGCAGAGATAGCTCTTAATAATTAATAAGAGCCTTTTTATATTTAATTAAATTATGCCACAATTAATACCTTTTTATTTTATAAATCAATTATCTTTTGCATTTTTAACTTTATTAGCTTTAATTTATATCATTTCTAAATATTTTTTACCATTATTCACATTTCAACAAGTAATTAGAATGTATATAACTAAACTTAACAATAAATCTTAATAAAAAAAATATATTTATATTCCCCCATTTTTAAATGTTTTTAAAATGATTTTTATTATTTTGTGATGATTTCTAACCCCCTTTCTTGGATTTTTTTTTTAATTATAAAATTTGAGTAGATTTTCTATGATATTCTATTCCATTTTTTTGATATTAAATCTTTTTGAATATTTAGTTTAAATCCTATTAATTTACTAAAAAAAAATTTTACTTAAATTACTTACGATTTTTATCGGATGGTTGGTTATAAATAATATGGGTTTATTGACTGATGATTAAATGCATACCCAAATAGTATTACTGCTTTTAATTATTAACAAAAATATGTTGAAAATATTGTTTTTCCATTATATTTTCTAATCTTAAATTATTTTTTAATAGATTCATTACCTAAAAAGACTATAATTTTGCTATAATTAATTATATATAGATTTCACATTTTTCAATCATTTTATATCTTTTATTTTTTTAAGATTAATTTTAATTTTTAAGGTTTTTAAAAATTGTAATAAATTTCTAAAATTAAAAGAGTTAATATAAATCGGATTTCTATTTATAATTTTATTATAATAGACGAATTAATTAATATTAAATTTATTTTATTTTATGAAAAATTTTTTAGAAAAATACCATTAGGAGTAACTTTATTTGGTTTAGCGACATTTATTTGTAATTTCTTCCTTCAAAAAAACTAGAGCGTCTACAAAGCACATCAAGAAGATTTAAACAATAGATTAAATCGATTAGAAAGTAAAATTGAAACAATTAGTGATAACCAAAATAGAATGGCTTATAACCAAAATATCATAACTGATAACCAAAATAGAATGTTTAATAACTATGATGAATTGAAAATAAATTGATAGTATAACTAAAAGATTCTCTAATAAATTTTTGATAATGATAATTTATTACCTTCATTAGAAGAATTAAAAATTTTTTAAAATAATTTGGATTTTTTAAATGCACTATCATTTAATGATCAAATGATGATTTTTAATATATTTGGTAATATTAGTTTAATATTAACATTAATGTCATCTCTATCTATTTTCTTTAGTAATTCTTTAATTAATAAATTTGATTTAACAACTAAATATCCAAAATTAGCTAAATTATTGGAATATAGAAGAAAATTCAATTTATATTATTTATATTGGAATTTATTTCTATCAATAAGCATTTTAATTATTATGTTATTTATCAATTTCATCTTACTTTTGATTAGAATTTAACCTTTTTAAATTAAACCCCATTTTTAAAATAAATAGAACAGAATTTTTTTAAAATTAAAAATATTAAAGTAGAATTAAAAACAGGTGAAGGGTAAAATCTATGGGGTTTAACTCCTCTTTAAAAGTAGTATAGTAAGAATAGAGGCTTCTCCCGGGGTTAATTTCTCTAATTAGAGGATAGGCTTATTTCATCCTATCTCTAATGAAAGGATTAATTAATCTAAGAATGAGTTTTGATCGGTATATTTATTATTAATTAATATTAAAAGGTTTTGTATCAATAGCTTTCCCATCTTTAAAAATAAATTTCTTTTATTAGAAGTTTTTTGAAGTTCATAAATTTGATCTTTTAAGGTTATATCACCATTAATTAAAGATCTAAACCATTTAACATGATTTAGATTTAATTAAATGTCTTTATATAATAATTATTCCATATCTTCAAAAGTAATATTAGATCCATCTTTAAATCCTTTAACTTTACAAATTTTTTTATCATCGGTAGTAATACCTGCATAAATTTTAGGTCCTAAAAATACTGCTTTTTCAATAATGTATTCTAATTTAAATTTTCCTAATTCAGTATCTTAAATCATTTCTGCTGGAAGGGTATCATCAATGTAAATAGAATCTGTATCAGTATAATATAAATTAAAACCATCTTATTGAAAATTACTCATAAATACTCTAGCGTAAGAAGTTACAGCTGAAGCAATTGATATTGAAACTTTACTTTCTTTATGTAATAAAGAAGGATCGATATAATTTACAAATAATGTTGATTTTCTGAATCATTAAAGTCTATATAATCTTCTACTTCAAATTTCTGAATTAATTTTAAAAATTCTTTTTTAGTAAAGAATGCTTGAACATTTTTAATTGGTTTCATAGCGAATCTTCCATAAAGTTAATTCATTAATAATTGCTATTAAATTCATAGGATTTGATTTATTATACTTTAATCTCAGGTTAAACATATCATCAATCTCTTTAAATACATATTTTTGAAATAAATATCCATTTTTATATAATCATTAAAGAATTAAAATATTCAGGACTATTAATTTCATAGACCATGAACCGTTTGGACTTATTGTTCTCATTCCACCAGATTTTCCTGAAAGATTATGATTAATGAGTAGGGTCGATATAAATTTTTTTGTAGAAACGTCAGCATCACCAATCCAATAAAAATCAGAATTTTCTGAAGCTGAAATTACTGTAGGATCACCTGGCCTACGGAGAAATGAATAATATCTCCAATAGGAAATTTATTAAACAACATTACAAACGGATATAGTGAATTTACATCTAACAAACAAATATTTTTTTTTCCTTTAGGAACTAATGGAATATACATTTCGGTGCTACCCCAGTAAATTATTCTTTGATAAAATCGAATACTTTACCTATTGTCATTGGTATTTTATGTTGTTTTAAATAATACAATCTATAAATAGCAAATTAAAGTGATGGAGTAGTAGGATATTTATTAATATTATTTCCAATATTCATTAATTAAAATTCCAAATTTTATTAATACTTGATTTAATGCAATACAATCAACTTCACAATATTTTTGTACTTTTTCTTTCCATAAATAAAAATCAGATATTTTTTCAATATCTTTAGAGTAATGTGATAAATCAGACATAGCATATTCAGGATGATATTTAGCTCCTTTTCCTATTAAAACAGGTTCTGTTAATTTAGGTGTTTCAATATCAAAATTTTTTGATAATTTACTTAAAGAAAAAGGTAAAATTAAAAAACTATCTCTAATAGTAATAGAAATATTATCCTTTCGAGAAAAAATATCAATTGAAATAATTAGTTCATCTTTTTTTAAGATTTTTATTGTAAAACCTTTATTTTTTAGAGAAGCTAAATATTTAAATATAAAAATAATATCAAATCTTGATAAGTTATGAGCATAAACTGTGTATCCTTTATATTTAGGTTTTAATAATTCATTGAAAAGTAATTTAGGAGATTTAGTAAACCATGAAAATGAATTTTTTCCATCAAACATTGAATATAAATAGGGTTTATGAATTCCATCTACCAATAAAGTTTCGATATCAAAAGTAATTATTTTATTAATTTTAATTTTTTTTTTTTGGTTTTAAATTACTTAAAAATTTAGTAGGTAATACTTTAGTATTTAAAACTATTTAACCATCTTTAATATAATAAGTGTAATTGTCAATAATTCTTTTTAAATCTGCACTTCCACAATCGATATCAGAATCTTGGAAAGTTAATATTTTGTTATTATCTTTAATCACCTCTATTTTATCGTTATAAATAAAATATTGTTTTATCTTTATAAACAACAGTTAATGAGGAATTTTTAATTAAAACACTACCCACCCGTACGGGAAAGAAAGATAATCTCTATTACAAGGTAATTTATTTTTTCCAAATTTTTCTAATTTAATTGGTTTAGGTTGAGATAAAACTTCATCCCATTTTTCTTTATATTTATTTTCCATTTCTTCAGGAATTAAAAAATAATTGAATGTTATTTTAGATAATATTTGATCTGTATAATCTTCACCTTTAAAGGATAGCATGGATAAACATAAGTTAATGTATTAACTTAATGAAGAATGAGTAACTATTTTACCTTTGTGTAAACTCTTAATTGATCCATTATCGAAATGTAATCTTAATAAAACAAAAAATTTACTATTTTGTTTTTTAAATATAACTTCTTTAAAGAAAAGTTCGACTATTGAATTAAAAAATTTAGAATTATTTAATAATGTACCGACATGAACAGATAAAACAAATTCGTTAAATCCAGATTTATTAATATATTAATAAATTTCATTTCAAAAAAAAAACAAAAAAGTTTTATCAAAGCAAATTCAGCTCTCACCATATTTTTTAAAAAGTAATAATGCTTTTAAGTAGAAAAAGGGGTAGATTTCCAGATTTTAATACCCCAAAAACAATTAAATTTAATTTAAAATTATTTTGTTATATTTTCCGAATATTTCTTTATAACCCCTGTTTTTGAGATTTTTTTTTTTCTAAAATTTGAGTAGATTTTATATAATATTGAAATTAAAATGAGTAATTATTGGAATAAATATAATCACAGTAATATTAATAATAGATTTATTAGAGAAGCAGTCCTTTATATTACTAATGATAACCAGAATAAACCTTTATTAAAATGGACTGATTTTATTTGTGTAGACGATAATATATCCAATAATTATTCTAATAATAATAATAATATATTTTAATAGCTTTAGAGTAGTAGAAAGAAAAGTTTATAATATTACATTTATTTGGGATAATGTATTTAAATTATCAACTAATAAAACAAAATTAACTAAAAATATGACAATTGATGATTTATTTAATGTTATACGACCTGTGGAAAGTATTATGATTTTTAATAATTTTGTACAAGATTTTACATTAGATGTTATGGATGAATTACCACATGAACAAATATATGATAATAAAATAGGTGTAATTGATTTAGAAACTTATCCTTTTGATAAAACAGATGAAGAAATTAAAGCAGAAATTTCTAATAATATTTATAGTAATAGTGGAAAACAAAAAGTTTATGCCCGTGGATTAGAGGGTGAAGTATCATATCATTCCAAATTAAAAATTATTAATATGGTGAGAGCTTAATTTGTTAGGAAGATAGTTTAAGTATTAAAATTTGTGAAAATTAATACCTGGCTGTCTTCAACTAATGCTAAGGAAATTGGTACCCTTTATCTAATTTTTGCTGTTTTTGCTGGGATGATCGGTACAGCATTTTCTGTATTAATTAGATTAGAATTATCAGCACCAGGTGTGCAGGTTTTACAAGGAGACCATCAATTATTTAACGTTATTATAACTGCACATGCTTTTATAATGATTTTCTTTATGGTTATGCCAGCTCTTGTTGGAGGTTTAGTTTTACTACTATCGCCGAAGGAGGCAGGCACATCATCAAATAAAGTTATACTATCTAAATCTACTTTATTTTCAACTAAATTATTAATAAATACTAATTCACCCATTTTTATTAATAATTCTTTACCCATTTTTTCTAAACCAACATTATATGAAATAGTCATAACAGGAATTTTTAATATAGATCTATCAATTTTTAGATTCATTAAGTTATTTTTAATTTTCTCACTTATTTTTCTATCAACTTTAATATTAGCAATGTAATTACTTATATGTTCTGCAGCTATACTATAAAAATAGTATTTACAATCTTCACTACTTACAACGTTTACCAATTTAGCAACAGTTAAATCATTAGCTAAACTAGATAAATGTTGAATACCACGACCCACTCCCCTGTTATGGCACCCGTAACGCTACGCCCTAAAGGGACTCTTTCCCTTTAGGGCAAGGGAACCCACCCGGGGTTTGTGGCAAACTAGCATCAAATAATATAGGTAAAGTAATATTATAATTATTATTAACAATAATATCTTTAATAGCATAATAAACAGAAATAAATTGAAATGGTTCATCAGCCTCTTCTAAATATTTTATTGGCTAATCTTTTTAAGTTAAAGTAAAAATATTTGAGATAAATAAATAAAGTTAGGTTAGGGGTTATTTAACAATATTAGCCTAACCCTAACAATATAATATAAAGAAAGAAAATTAAGTTATTTTAATTTAGTTACTCATCGAGACCTTTTAAGTTTGTTGTTACATTAAGAACTTCTATTTTTAATGTTTCCCAATTAATTTTAAAGATATCTTTATTAGTTGATACATTATTATCTTTAGCTAAGTTTGCATAATCTTCATAAGTTAATTTAGCAGCAATTACACCAGATGCTTTTCTAACTAATTCTTTAGTTTCAGGATCTTCATAACAATATAATTTAGGTCGAACAAAGATACCATTTATAAATTTGTGTTCTAATTTCCATTTACCTAATTCTTTTCCTATTAATTCGTCAGGTAGATGTTTTCTTAATATTAGACTATCTGTATTACTTGCAATTGCTAAATTTCCTGTAATATTTTTTAATGGATTAATGCTTGTTCGGGCATAACTAGAAATAATTGCTGAGATTTGAACCGCAGAAGGTATACCTCGTTGTTTTACAAAGTGTTGATCTAGGCCGATTCCACTTATCGTATCTAATTAAGCATTTTCAGCATAAAGTTGTCTCATTCTTTCGTTTAATCTAGGACCGTGTTTAATTAAGGCAATGTCTTCGGATATATAAGCTAAATAACTATAATGATATTTATTAACTAAGTCAGTTACTTTATCTTTAGGTACTAATATAATAGTATATTCAGAATCTTTTTGCCCAAATTTTCCGTAAGTAGAGTTAAGACTTAATTTAGCAATAGATTTTTGCACACTATCGGTAGCGGTAGATTTCATTTCATATAAGGTATCAACAAATTTACCAAATAACTCTTCTGCATCACAAGCGTCAGGGAAGTTAACACCACAAATAATTTCAGCTTTATATCCATATTCTATACCTTGTCTTAAATCTACAGTAGATATAAATTCATAGAAGGTTTTTCTAGGACAACAAACTGAACCGTCTACATTTCGTCTTTGAATGAATAAATTCTTTAATATTTCTTCAGAAGGAGGAGTAATTTTAGCAAATACAAACCCTAATGTATAATAATCTAACACTGTATTATTACTAAATACTGGATTTCCTGTAGGCATACTCATTTTCATAGCAAAAGGGAATTGAGAGTTCAGATCATAATGGTATCCTTCATTAACAAAATCTTTCGCTACCGCTTACAAATATATCACTATTACCACCAAAGTAAGCTTGTCTAATAAATTTTTCTAATGGACCTTTGACCATTTTAATACTATGTTTGTCATCATTATAAAACCAGAATCCGTACAATGCTAATGATAACGCTGGTAATGTTTTAAATTTAGTAATGTTAACCCCATATTCATTAAAATAATGTTCACTTATTTTTATCATAGCTTCTAATAATCCTAATACATCTTTAGCTAAATAGTCTAAACATTGTTCTTTAAGATTATTTTCTGGAATATTAGAATAGGCAGCTAATTTTTTATCATTAATTTGATGAACATCTAAATATTTTGTAATATCAGGTTTAGGACCTATATAATCTAAGGTATCAATATTAACAAATTTGTGTGGAAACATTCCTTTATTTATTTCACATCTAAAACTAATTAATAATTTTTCTAGTGAAGTAGGAATTAATTTCATACTATCCAATAATTTTATATTTAATTTTCTATTTTTATCTATAACTTTAAGATAAATAATATCATTACATCTCCATTTACCTTTGACATCATATCCAAGACTAGTTAATGTTTGTAGTATAAATACTGAATCGAATCTACCCAAATTATGGGCATATAAAGTGTATCCATTTCTTTCTTTTCGATTTTCAGCAATATAATCAAATAATTCTTCGAACATTCTACGTAAAATATCTCTACCTGAATTTAACCCATTATGAATGTCTATATAATATAAGGCTTTATACCCTTCACTTAATGCAATCCCCCCTGCATAAACTTTTAATTTTCCTAATCCATCTCCTTCAGAACCATATGTTTCAAAATCTAAGCTACCTATTTTACTATTTTGTACTTTATCATTGTAATCAAGTAACATATCAGGGAATTTATACATTTTTTCCCAATAGCTAATAACACCATTTTCTACATGATATTTAATATCAGAAATAGTTCTAATAAAGTTATTTTCATCTATTTTTTCATCAAACCATTTAGGATAAGGATATTTACTACTATCCCAATACATTAAACTACTTTGCCATGAATGTATATCTGATACACAAATGGTTCTTTTTCCACCACCAGTGTAATCGAATACAAAATAAATTAAATTCTGTTTATTCACATCCGTATTATTTATATATACGCTTAGATCAGGAACACCATATTTATAAATAGAAACTTTCACATTTTTATGATTATTTTCAATATCTTGTATAATTTCTATTAATTTAACGTCCTCATCATTATTAGTAAAATTATATTTTTGTAATTTTGTAATACTATTAAAGCTAGGGAATTCTTCTAAATAAGTATCATTATTTCCTATTTTCATAAATTTAGTAATTTTATCTAATTTACTATTACTATCTAATTTTAAATTAGCTTCTTCTTCTAACACTTCATCAATAATTCTCACTCTATCATCAGGTGCTATTAATTTACTGTATTCTTCTTCGGGTATCCAATTTCTCCATAATACTTGTATCATACTTTCACTTTGAATATCATATTCATTAACTGCACGAGTTACAGCTTCAAGTATATTTTTAGCAATTAAATTAATATTAGATTTTGGTGATATAATAATAGATTTCATAGGTGATGTACCTCTATTTTGTCCATTTTCAAAATAAAATAAATTAATTAATAAAGAATAGATTTTATCCTCTTCCAATTGAATAATTAATCTTTCTTTTAGTCTATTAACTATTATATTTAAATCCATTAATTCGTCTAAATTACCTAGTAAACTAACATTTGCTAAATAACTTAAGTAACCTCCTGTATTTTTTTAAAGCTTCTGCTTTTTCTTTTTCTAATTTTTTATTTCTAACATTAGATTTTTGTCTAAATACTTCAGCACTTTTCCCCGTATTAATTTTTTTAACATTAGATAATTTATTTTTTCTTTCATTATTTTGGTCCACACCGTCATATTCAATTAGATTGTTTTCAATTCCATTATTACATTTTTCACTATCAATGGCTTCTTCCAACACAATATCATTAGTTTTAGTATTTGATTTGTCAACGGCAACTCCGTGTTCTATATCACCCAAAGCTATACCGGCAGCAACACCATTTTCTTCGTAGTAGGCAACACCCTCCCCCGTACGGGACTCATATCAGTAATATTATTAGGATTATCCCCGACCGTATGGATGGGCGAATGATGTGTATTTTCAGTTTTATTAGCACTAGTAGAATAAGTTCTAGTAGGATTAAATAACCACCAGTTACCCTTATTATTATTCCCATTAAATACAAACTTATTAACTTTACTATAAGCAGTAACCCGACTATTAATAAGTTTAAGATAAGAATCTAATACTTCATTAATATTCATACTAAATTCATAAGCTTTAAATAAGATATTAATAAAACTTTCAGAAGTCATAACAATTAACACTATTAATAATAAGATACTTACTATAGCAAATTGGCTAAACTCAACTGTATTATAAATTTTAACAACTAATATTACGCTAGCTGAAATAATTCCTGTACCATAATATAATAAATCAGCTTCAAATAAGGAACGTGTATATTTATAATTTACTGCATTATTATTAATGTTAGGATTATTAATTTGATTAGATAAGTTAACTAGTTTATATACAAGTATACTAATTAAAACTATTAGAATGATTATATAAAGAATTATCCGGTAACTAAATATTTTTCCAATGTAGGCGGGCCCAATTCCCGTCAATGCTAACACTGCAAGAGATAATTCTCCTCTCCCTTGCCCGAAAGGGGTAGGTTTACTTTGCTACCAAGAAACATTTTATAAATTTTATTCATCATCTATAGATGAGTGTTTTTTTAGTAAAGTTTGCTAGCCTTTAGATTTATATCTATCCCCCCCTTTTCTTGAATTAGCTGTTTCATTCAAATAAAGTTATGTATTTTGTATCTTAACTTGTTCATATATTAAATATGCTATTGAATTACATTAATTAAAAATTGGAAATTAATCATCACCAATAAACCCATATTATTTTTATCCAACTATTCGATAAATAATAGAAAGTATGGAAAATGTATTCAGGTGAAATAATTATAAACTTAAATCCTAGTAAAACCAAGAAAATAGTCCACTATTAAATAATAAAAAAACTCCATTTCTAACAATATCTAAAGATAAAACCTCTAATTATTCTTTTTTTTATTTATAATAATAGTAGGATTGTAAGTAGTAATCAGTATAAATTTAAAAGGAAAAAAAAAAAATTGCCAAAGAATAAAATAATTAATATTTAGTTAAGGAATACAACCTTTAAATTGTAATAATTAAAAGTCCTTTGGTCCTTTGGATAGCGCCGGAGAAGATATAAAATTTATCCTTACAGGATAATGAAGAATACGGAAAGTTGTCTATTTATATTCCCTTTTACAAATAAAATAATAATTTTCCTTCACATTTTATTACCTGTAATAGTTATTAAAATTTAGCTATTTAATTAGCATAACCCATTTTTTGGTCCATTCTAAAAAAGTCCATACAAAAAAGTTATGGTTAATAAAAAAAGAGCCTAATGCTACTTATGAAACCTAAGGATAAATTT
>LUGG01000064.1:0-30542 GCA_001683735.1 Grifola frondosa | reverse complement strand
TAAAAATAGTACCTTCTAATTTAGATCTTTTAACACCTTTGGCTTTAGCTCACTGGATCTCCGCCTAAAGGCAAAGATGGGTCTTTTACTTCTAGTCGAGGAATCTATCTTTGTACTGACTTTTTTCTTTTTCTGATACTGTCCGTTTACAAAATCACTTAATAAATGTTTTAGATCTACAATGTACTACACACAAAGCTCCAGGTAGATTAGGTTTATTAGGGCATTATCGAATATATATTAGTGCTAAGAGTTTACCAAAAGTACAAAATTTAGTTTCTAAATATATGGTACCTTCTATGCTTTATAAAATAGGTCTTTAGTTTAAGTGTAAAGCGTCGTTAATTATAGAAATATAATTTATTATTATTTATCTATATGCGAGAAACTTGTATTTAGGCTATACGAACAAAATAGCGTTTCGTCAAAATTAGTTTAAAAAGGGTAACTTGCAGGGAATCATTACCACAGAGACTATATGATAAATTCTTATTAATAATTTAATACTTTATATTGTACTTTAATTGCAAAGTAATTAGTTAAAACTTATGAGATAAGAATAAGAAATAGTCCATAAAATTTAGTAATATTATATATTTTTGTATAAATTTATTACTTTTTTTTATGGTTGATACTTATATTGTGTTGTCTGATATGGTAACATATCTTATTATTATTTGGCTATTTGCTGGAAAATTTATTCTTAGAGTAAGTCCACCTACGGTAAGCGTAGTAGGAAAAATCTTTCACTATAATTTAATTGAATTAATAAAAAATAATACCTTTTTATTTATAAATAGCCAAAAAGGAATATTAAATTATTTTTTTCGATTAGATAATAAACAATCAGCAGATAATCCGTTAGTGTTATCGACCCAACAAATGGATGACACTAATTGTGAATTCGACTTTGATAAACAGCTACAACTAATTTCTGAAGATTTTTTAATTTCAGATCATTTAAAGAAACACAATAAACCTCAAAATGATGAGGAATTAGGTTATTATTTAGCTGGTTTAATTGAGGGCGATGGATACATAGAAGACCATAGAGTTGAAATAGCTTTTCATATGGATGATATTAGTTCTGCTTATTATATTAAAAAAAGAATAGGTTATGGAAGTGTTCTCTTTTTAAAAAATAAAAATTCCGTTAGATATGTTTTACGGCATAAAGTTGGTTTAAATAATATTTTCATTGATTAATGGTAAATTATTAGGTCAACATAAAATAGATCAATTAATTAAACACAAATATGATGTTAAATTTGGAAAATCTATTTTACCTAAAGCTAATTTTTATCTTTTAAAAAACCATTGGCTAGCTGGATTTGCAGACGCAGATGGTTCTTTTGGTATATTTCTTAACAAAAGTAAAACACATAAAACCGGATTTAATATAATATTGACTTTTAGAATTAAACAAAAATATCCTGAATTGCTAAATTTAATACAAAAAGCTTTAGGTGGTCACGTTTATCATTTTAATGATAATATGTATAGTTATAGTTCAACTAATTTTAAAGTTGCTTATAATGTTGTTAACTATTTTGATAATTTTCATTATTAAATGCTAGTAAATATATTAATTATTTAAAATGGCGTAAAGTTTATCGCATCATTCAACGTAAGGAACATTTAACCTTAGAAGGGTTAAATAAAATTAGAAAACTAAAGGGACTCAGAGACTAACACGCCAAACTCCTAGACTCCTAGGATGAGAATATAGTCCAATTAACTATGCCTATTTAAATTAATAGTGTAGTTTTGACAAGAGCATATTCACAGCTGCTACGTGCGCCATCTCATTATGTAATCTTAAGGGTAATCCTTCATCAAATCCTTTTCTAATGTTAATTCTTTATTAAAAAAAAATTTATCTACAATACTAATACTTCTTGCAAGCAAAATAACTTATGGAATAAACAAATTGGATTAATTCTATGAGTTTTAAACCCAGATTAAACAATAGTGAAAAAATTCTTCTTGAATTAACACCAAGAGTTAAGAGTATTATTATAGGTTTAATTTTATCAGATGCTTGGCTACAAAAAAGAGGACATTGGAATACTAGAATTGGTTTTAAACAATCTATTATTAATTTTTCTTATTTGTGGTACATTTACAATGAACTTGGTTATCTATGCTCAGGTTTACCTATGTCTGCTAAAACAGTTACAAGAGGAAAAATTTTTACAGTGTTTACTTACAAACTAACAATTAACATTTTAAATGAAATTTTAATTTATTTTATTTAACTATTAATATCAAATAAAAAAAACAGTTAAACAAGAATTATTTTTATATGGACTATATGGTTTAGCTCATTGGATCATGGCTACAAATAATATTCAAAATAATGAGTTACATTTTATCTAAAAGATTTTTCTATTTCAGATAAAGTTAGATTAATAAATATACTAATTATTAAATTTAATATTAATTGTATTTTAAAATCTAAAGGAAATTCTCATTATATATGTATACCTAAAAAAGAAACTAAAAATTTATCTTACTTTAACTCCTTATTTATATGATTTTTACAAATGTACTAATCAAAAACGGCCTTTCAGACATCCTCTTCTCAATTTAGACTTTCTAATTTAGAACGAGCCACAAATTTTACCTCAGAATTTAAAAGATATCTTAATAGGTTAATTCTAGGGATTTAATATACAAAAATTAACTAAAAAGGTAATCCAAATTTACAATTTGAACAAGGTTTAGTTAATAAAGATTATATATTTCATCTCTATGATTTATTTAAAGATTATTGTAATTCTGAACCAAAAATTTCAGAGCGTAAACCGGATCCTAGAAAAATAAAGTTTATTCAGAGTTAGATTTAATACATATTATTTACCTTGTTTTAATGAATTATATTCGTTATTTATCCGGAAGGTAAAAAAGTTATTCCTTTAAATATAGGTGAATTATTAACACCTATAGGCTTAGCTTATTGGGCAATGGATGATGGTAATAGAGATAGAAATAATTTTATTCTCAATACTAATAGTTATACATTAAATGAAGTAGAATTACTAAGTTCAGTTCTTAAAGAGAAATTTAATTTAGATTGCACTTTGCAAAAACACAGTAAAGATAAAAATCAATATAGAATAAATATAAGAACTAAATCTGTACCTTTATTTAAAGAGCTAGTTTCACCTTATTTTCATGACTCTATGAAATATAAATTAAACTAATCTTTATAATTCAAACGGAAAACAGTAGAAATATCAAGTTACAGCAAAAATAAGTGTAGGAATAGGTAATAATTTAAAAAAAAAACCTAATCTAGTTTTTGCTTTGCTGTAAAAAAAAGGGTGAGAAAGAGGCCATTATTTTTAATTTAGTTATTTACAAATAATTTGATTAATCTACTATATAATAATTAAAATTAAATGACGGAGTAAAAGAGCTAAAGGGCTAGTTTTATGTACTGATAATTTTAGTTTGCAAGAAGTTGTTTTATTGGTAAATATTTTAATTCTAAAATTTGATATTAATCCTACTATCCAAAAGGAAAAAAATAAATTTAGAATTTATATAAATGGAAAAAGTTTAATGAAAATTAAACCATTTATTCTGCCTTATTTTGTAGATCATTTTTTATATAAAATTAATTAGTGATGTAAAGCATTTAACTTAGGCAGTAAAGGCTAACTTTACGCTGACAATAGCATGTTAAAAAAGGGAGTTTAAACTTTTTAAGTTATTTCACTCTCGAGCTACGATCCTATGGCTAGGTTAACGAACCCTTACAAATATTTCTAATTAATAATGGAGTTTAGAAGTAGTAGACTAAACTTAAAAAGGATCAATTTAGAATATAGGGGCCTAAGGGATATATATGCGGATATATAAGAATTTGGGATTATCTGAAATCGGAAGGGTTGAGATGACGGAGTTTCCATATTAGATTAAAGATAAAAAATTTTTAATTGAAGGGAAACAGAAGGAAATAATATTACAGTTATTTTCTTTGGAAAGCCGTATGATGGGAAACTATCACGTACGGTTTGGGAAAGGATTTTTTACTAATTTCTACTAAAAAGTATTATTATTTTAGGTAGTTGGGGTAAATCTTCTATTTCACAATGGTAATTGCTGTTCCAACTGGAATAAAAATCTTTTCTTGGTTTCATTCTCCTTCAGCAAGAGACAAATGACCAGCAGAATTATATTAAAAAATAATAGTACTTTAAATCTTCTAGAGAGATTTCCTAGATCAAATAGAAATTATCTACCTGCTAATAAAAATTGTAAAGCTATAGTAGTATGGGGTTCAAATTTAACAAGTACAATTAATTACCCTAAATTTACTTCAATAGTCAGACATATGGTGAATATCCCACCTCAACTACAATCAATGTTAGGGGCTATTAATTTCAGATGCTTGGTTGGAAATAAATAAATCAGGTAATACTAGATTTATGTTTAAACAATCTTTGGCTAATTCTGCATTAGTGCTTTTTACTTTAAATAGACTTCATCATTTTTGTTCTTCTTATCCAATTATAACAACAACTAAAATACAAAATAAAACATTTAAAGGTATTTGTCTATACACTAGATTTTATCCTTGTTTTACGGAACTACATAACATGTTTTATGTAAAAGGGATTAAGGTTGTACCTTTAAATTTATATGAAATAATTGATTATGAATTTTTAGCTTATTGGATAATGGGTGATGGCACTAAAGCAGGTAAAGGTCTGTATTTAGAAACACAAAGTTTTACTGTTAAAGATTGTGTTTTTAAAATTAGCGTTTTAACATATAAATTTAATATTAATTGCAATATCCACATGCAAAGAAATCAACCAACTATTTATATTTCAGCTAAGTCTATTTTAAAATAAGAGCTAATTTGTTACCTTATTTATACCATCTATGCTCTACAAATTAAATTTAATATAATTCTAAGTGGCAAACTCGAGGGAAATCTCAATTTTAGAAACCGAATTTAATTGAGACTATCGTCGAACTAAGTCAATTATTGGGAAACTATCATTGTAAAAGCGTAGAGGCCAGACGCCACATGATCATCTAAGTACAACGTTTAAAACAATGTATATGAGATTACAAGGAATGGTCCAGTTCACCGGTGACGGTTTTTAGCTTAACAACTAAATAAGGTATAAATAGATATGTTTTAATTTAATTCATTTTTATACTGAGAAAATAAGCCTTGCTGTACCTGTGATGTAAAAGGCTGAACCCTGAGCAACTTTATATGGTGGAAGCTTAAGATATACTACACCATTATTATTCATTTTAGGATTCTTAGCTCTATTTACAATGGGTGGAGTTTAAACTCTTTTGCTCCACGATAAATAACTCCAAATGCTGGAACATTCTTAAGATTAAGAAACTAGATATTAGTAAAATTCTTTTTTAACTCAAACCTTGCCACTGCCCTGTCAATGTAGGCGTGGGACTGAAAGAATAATCAGCAGGAAAATTAGGTGTAGACTCCCTAAAAATCCACAGAGACTATACGAGTTTCTCTTTACTATTTGCTCGTGAATATAATGAGATGAAATAGTCCTAATTATAATAATTTATAGTAATAGTTATTGAAGAGTATTTTTTAAATTTATTTAAAACAGTAATATCGGATTATCTACACCTTTTTTAATTAAAACAATTGAAGAGTTAAATCCAACAAAAGTTTATAATAACTTTAAAGAGGATAGATTAAAAATCTATAAAGAAAATAATAAAAAAGCTGGAATATATTATTTTATTAATTTAATAAATGATCACACCTATGTTGGTAGTTCTATTGATTTAACAAGAAGAATGCGTAGTTACTTAAATAGTAGTTTTTTAAATAGTAATAAAAATAAAAATATGCCAATAACAAAAGCTTTATCTAAATATGGACAAAATAATTTTGCTCTTTTAATTTTAGAATATGTAGAAACTGATTCAATGGATGTTATACTCCGACCCCGTTAGGACCCCGTTAGGGACCCCGTTAGGGACCCCGTTAGGGATGGGAGAAAACACATTGGATAATGAAACTATTACCTTATTACAATGTATTAAAACAAGGTTATTCTTCCTTAGGTTTTAAACATACCGAGGAGACAAAAAATTTATGTCAGAGTTAGCTAAAAATAGAACACATTCAGAAGAAACTAAAGCTTTAATAAGTCTGGCTTTAACTGGAGAAAACAATCCTTTCTTTTCAAAATCTCATTCACCAGAATCTAAATTAAAAATAATTCTTTCTAAATCAAATAGTCCTGTTTATATTTATAATTCTGATAAAAAATTACTTATTATATATCCTTCGGTATGTACTTTAGCTAAAGCTATTAATGCTAATTCAGAAACAATAAAAACTTATATTGATAATCAATCTTTGTTTAGAGTGAATGGTATTTTTCTTCTATACCCTATAATATCTCAGACATTCTTTAATCTTAGATTTTTCTTCCATCGAAGGTAATCAGATTGTATCTGAAATTAAAAATAATTCATTTGTTAAAAAAGCTGTATTTGTTTTTAATTTAAATAAAGAATTAATATGTAGATATGATGGTGTTATGACTGCTTCAAAAGAATTAAAAATAGGACACAATACTATTAAAAAATGTGCAGAACTAAATAAATCATATAAAGACTTTATATTTTCTTACCACAAATTATTATAAGCCTAAGTAACAGGAGTAACACTTGCAAACGCATCAATGGATATAGCCCTTCATGATGGTAATAAATTTTTTATTGATAATCAAATATTGATAATGATAAATTTTTTATTAAAAACTAAAGATGATCAATTTAAAGATTATATAGAACAATTTTGGGTTGGTTTACTAGAAGGTGATGGATCTATTATAATTAGAAGAAATAAAATAAATAAATTTATGGTGGATTTGAAATAGGATTAAAATATTTAAATAAAAATGAAGAAATGTTAAAATTAATCTCAAAATATATAGGAGGTAGAATATATTATGAAAAAAAAATAAAAAATAATTAAAGTAAAATGGTCTCTGTTTCTAAAAAAGATGTAAGAAATTGTTTAAATATTTTATCTAAATATCCTTTATTAACTAGTAATAAAATTTGTCAACTAGAACATTTACTTAAATGTATTGAAAATAAGGATTGGGATTATCATTTAAAAACTAGAGATCAAAAATTTGATTTACAAATTGATTTAATTAATTCTTATAATAATTTTTTTTTATACCTCATTATTTTAAAGGCTGGCTATCAGGATTTATAGAAGCTGAAGGATGTTTTCGATTTAGAAATAATAAAGCAATTTCATTTTATATTTCTCAAAATAATGATATATATTTTTAAATGCCATAAAAACAATTTTTAATTCTAAACATAAAATAGTATTAATAAAGATTTAAGATCTATAAAAACACAATATAGATTATCTATATCAGGTAAACCTTGTTTAACTTTAATAAAAAATCATTTTAGTAATTATCCTTTAATTGGAAATAAAATTTTATCTTATAATAAATGGTCTGCAACTATAATATAAAAATATTTAAGTGTCTTGAGGTAATATCGCCATGTTTATTTTATATATAAATAATATATATATTTAAACGGTAAAATTTTTAATTTTGCTAACGGTGAAATCTTTATATTTTATTAATTAAGGGCTTAATAAATTTTGTGGTATAAAGACAATACCGTGGAAACCAATTTATTTTTTTACAATACTTACTATTTAGTGCCGAGTAAAGGAGTTATTCTTGCTTTATCTATAAAAAAAGAGTAGTAAAATTATAATAGTAGGATCCGTAGAGACTAAACGCGATACTTATTATTAAAATAATTTTATAAAGAGAATCAAATCTAAATAATTAATTTAATTAACAATAAGAATTATAGTCCGATCCCTCAGGTGACTGAGGCTAATTATAGACTTATTACGTAGTAGCTCAAATGGGCCTGAATAAATTTTATTCTGCAATTGACTATATGCTGGGAACTATATTTTTAGTTAATTATTTACTATTTAGTCCTTATTATTCAGTTAATAAAAATTATCTAAGAAATATTCTAGATGTAAGTGGAAGCTTTAATCTTCTATTAAATAGTCAAATTGATAATTATACTGCTATTAAATCAATTAATGCAAATATACAATCAGCCGAAAACTGCCAAGGATTCTCAGAGACTATACGTCAATTATATAATTCAGAGGAGAAATTTTATCATTGGTTAGCAGGAATAATAGATGGAGATGGTAATTTCGATATTAGAAAGAGTACAGATCCAAATTCAAAACTAGTTTTAAAATCAATTAGAATAAAGTTACATAATAGAGATATAAGAATTTTAACTCGTATTCAAAATTATTTACATTTCGGTACATTAAGAACTGATAAAAATAAAACCTTATTCAATTTACACAGTTTATAAAACTGCAGATAAGTTAAATCTAATAAACAAATTAAATGGGTTAATTAGGATTAAATCAAATGTTTTAAAAAGCTTGTTCTTTATGTAATATTGAATACATTGAACCTGATTACAATATATCACCGTTTGATCCATATTTTGCTGGTTTAATCGATACTGACGGTTCAATAGTATTTAATTTTACTAATAATAGAATTGAATGTAATTTAGAATTTAAATATAATGAGTATACTTCTAAGTTAAATTTAGATAATGTTATACCTAATTATAAACCATGTATATTATTAAGAAAACATTCTTCTAAGAAAACAAATCAAATTTATAAATCTATAGCTTTTAAATTTCAAACCGTTAAAGGTATGATACCTTTATATGATTATTTTATGGTTAATAGACTATATTCTGATTTTAATTTTATAGAGTGACTCAAATTAAAAATTTATAGAGATTAGGGGTTATAAAAAATCAGATTTTGAAAGTGTAGAATTTAAAATTTATTCTAATTTTGTATTGGATTGGATACAGAATAAAAATCCTTTATGGACAAAAGTACCTTTTATTAAAAACCTCCGGATTAAATAAAGAGATAGTCCACAATTTTGCATTTCCACTATGTTTTATCAATGGGAGCTGTTTTTGCGTTATTTGGTGGATTTTATTTTTGGACTCCTAAAATCATTGGTTTAACATACAATGAATTATTAGGAAAAGTACACTTCTGGACATTGTTCGCTGGGGTTAATTTAACTTTTTTCCCTCAACATTTTTTAGGTATTTCGGGTATGTTATGAATGATCTTATGAAAATATTATCCTATCTGCTATTTCTCTTTTCCTGTTGGCCCTTTTGTAAAACCAATTTTTTTAAATGAACCTGTGTGTGTTTATTACCTAAATTAAATAGAAATCTTATTGGTACTGATAATAAAAAAAGAGTTGTTATTATACGTGGACTAATTTAATAAATGGTAAAATATATATAGGTAGTGCTTCTACAGGTTCTACAAGATTGTTAAATTACTTTAGTCCTAGTGTTCTTTCCAGAAATTTACCTATTTATAACAGCTTAAGAAAATATGGACATAATAATTTTTGTTTAGCTATTTTAGAAGATTTAGGACCATTGCAACAAACATCAAAAAAGTTTATATTAGAAAGAGAACAATATTATTTAGATATTTTATTTAAAAAATTTTCAGATAGAAAATTAAACCTTTCTCCTACAGCAGGTACAACCTTAGGTTTTAAATAATTCTATTTTTAAATTAAATAGAAAAGGAAGCTTGAATCCTATGTTTGGTAAAACTTTTTCTCTGAATTTATTGCAATGCAAACAAAAGATAGAAAAGGAATAAACAATCCTATGTTTGGTGTTGTTAAATCTCCTGCTACCATAGTTAAATTACAAAAATTGGTTTATGTTTATGAAGCTGATACTCTAAAAAAGATTGGCGTATTTTCTACAGTTGAATGTATTAAACACTTTAAAATGGGTAAAGATACTTTAACTAAATATTTAAATAGCAAACTTCTTTCAAAGGAAAAATATTTTCACGCGTACATTTAGATTAATTTTTCATGCCTCTATGGTAGTATAATACCATTAGTAAATTGGGTGAATTGCAAAAACACCCTAGAACTGTGGGTGCTTAAAAATACACTATTCTAGGACAATTTGCAGCGAAGTCTATTTCAATATCTCCACAGGCTAAATAATTATTAAGCTAAGCAGGACTTGAATACTTGTGGTGTAGAAATAAAAACGTTCAACGACTAGCAAGTGAGTAGTATTAACAATAATCTTGCACTCTATATTACTAACAATAATATAGTTAGCGCCCAATCATCCCTAAATCATTTAATATCCTTAGGGGTGAATGACATAGTCTGAACCTTATACTTATTTTTAAGCACAATAAATAAGTATAATTTATATAGGACTTAACTTAATTATATTATTAATATATTGTCCCTATGTAATTTTCCGTAAGGAAAGGAGTCTTAAGTGCGTCTTATAAAGATGTATATTAAGGATTAACACAATTGATGCCAAGAAGAATTCCAGATTATCCTGATGCATTTGCTGGATGGAACGCTGTTTCAAGTTTTGGTTCTCTAGTTTCTGTTATAGCTACAGTATTATTTGGTTATATCATTTATGATATATTTGCTAATGGTAAAGTTGTAGGGAACAACCCTTGGTTAGTACCTTCATATTATACATCTACTGTAGTATTTAATAATGAAGCACAAACAGCTAATACTTTAGAATGGACTTTAGCTAGTCCTATTCCATTCCATGCATTTAATATGCTACCAGTACAATCTTAAAAAAAAATATATTAATATTTAATTAATAAATAATTAAAAAAATGAAATGTTTCATTTTTAGGGGGATGTATATTTTCATTTTTATATATCCCCAATTCTAATTAAAAATAAAGCTCATTATTTCTTTTTTATTAAGTTTATTAAATAAAATAAAAATTAAAAAAAAAAAAAAACACTGTAACAATAATTAAAATTTTAAAAATGAAATTATTATTAAATTTTATTAAATAATAGCCCGCTACGATTCTAGAAAACAAGAATTAAAATTAATATTAATTTGAAGTTGACTACCTCTAAATAAGTAATTTATTTGGATTTATGATTAATCTATTTTTAAATTTTTACTTTTATATTATAAAGTATATTTTTTTTAACCTAATCACTTAAATAAATTGTCATTGTTATTTTATTGAAGGTATATTTTATCTAAATCTTTTATTTTTTATTTAAATCAATTATTTTAAAATCAAACTCACAATATTATTTAGCATATTCTAATCTGGGTATGATTTACAATATATTTATTATATTCTACATAGTATAATATTTATATGTTTATGTTTTTATGACTTATCATCATTTTGTATATTATTATTATTTTTATTTAAATATTTTATCTTATATTATCATATAGATTAAAATCTAAATAATCTATCCATATCCCTTAAGGGACTTTGAAGAGGGACTTTGAAGAGGGAGAGATGTATCTCTTTTTATGTAAAATGTTTAGTAATAATATATTATTAATATTATTTTGTATATTCAATTGTATTTCACCTTTATTACCATATGTTATCAATTATAAATACTGTATTCATTTTAAATGTAAAGTTGCGATTAATATTTTTTTCTTAAAATTGCCGCTGCATTTTATTTACTTAAAAAAATTAGAGATGATAATATTGTCGGGCGGCTATTATAATTTTTATTACCTCCATTTAATATAATACTACTTAATATTAAAAAAAAAACTACAAAATTAATATTATTAAAAATAAACAAGCCCCTCCCCTTACTTTTTAAGAATAAACCTGCGATAAAATAAAATAAATTTTTTTTAGTTCTAAACTAGGCTTCATAGTCCTTAGGGATGCTAAATAAAATTACTCAAAAGTCCTAAACCTAGCCCTAGGGTTTATGGGGTGTATTGTTTTAATACTTAAAAATATACATTTTTTATAAATAAACTATCCTTATAAGTCGTGTAAATATCATATTTTCCCGTTGCCTTAAATAATTGCTGTTAATTCTTAATGTGACGCTGCTTTTTTTTTTCTTTTTTTGGTTTATTTTGAAAAAAAAAAAAGTCAACAAAATAAAAGAAGAGAATGGAAGATAATAAACCAGACCCACTTTTTTTTGGTCATGCAAGTAAAACAATAAAACCATTTATAATTTATAATTTTTTAAACTAATACTAGAAAGATTACTTTTAGTTATATGGTTATTAATTTCATTAATCATTAAATTAAAATTTATTTCTAAAAATAAATACAGTACTATATTTTAAATTTAGACTATCTTTTCTAACATATGATATTACGACCCACTCCCCTGTTATGGCACCCGTAACGCTACGCCCTAAAGGGACTTTTTCCCTTTAGGGCAAGGGAACCCACCCGGGGTTTGTGGCATGTAAATAAAATACTCATAATTCTTGTATTATTAAATTTATTTTTATTCAATCGATTTCCTGTAATAATTTTATCAATAAATAAATTATATTAATTATTTTTATTAAAAGAAGTAATATTATTAATATTCTTTTTTGTTTTGGAAACAGAACTCGAGTGGTAGAGTATTTGCCTTTTAAGCTTATAGTCTTGGTTCAAGTCCAAGTGTTTTCATTAAAAATTTTAATTTCTTTATTTTTTTTTTCTTTTTTTTGTGAAGACAAAAAAGATCAGAAGAAAAAAATAAAAATAAGAAAAAAATGGTATCAACCCCAGCCTAAATATCTTTTTACTATTCTTTTTATTTTTTTAGCTTTTTTACAAGGTTAGTTCTTTATTATTTATTAGTATAGGTCCAGAAGGTATTCAATAAATGTATTTCTGTTCTGCCACTTAATTATTCTTAAGAGTCGCGGCTCCATTAATTACCTAGGTACTCAAACTTTTTTATTTGGTTTTTAAACCCTAGATGTAAACCTTGTATTATCATACTAATGAACTCTATTAGTATATTTTACCTTTAAATTATTTTCAAACTATAAAATTTATCGATTTTGGTATTATTTTGAGAGTTGAGTTACGAAGAGAAAATCTTTATAAGTATTATTATAATACTTAAGAGTCTCAGCTTACTTAAAGTATAAGTAATTCGATTAGACGGTTTAATAAACCACAGCCTTAACTCTTTTGTAAATTAAATTCATTATAGCCAAATTTTTTTTAATCTTTATAGTTACATATTCAGAAATAAACAAAGTTTTATCTAAAACGAATATGTTTAGTCACCAACCAAAATTATTCACCTAAAATAGAAGAATGGAAGGTGAATTTGCTGTTTTTTTTTTATAAATAGTAAAAAGATAAGCATTTTTTTTTTTTCCTTTTTATGTTCTTGCTCTATTTTTAATTAGCATATTCAAAATAAACCTAATTAAGAATATGCTACAGAATGGAATATTTTTATATTCCGAAGGATGCTTACTCTTAAGAGTCCTTAAGTTTAATAAATTTTGTCTTTTTCTTTTTTTTTTATTAAAAAGACCAAAAACCAAAAAAAGAGAAGGCTCAGTAAAAATTTAAAAAGTGGAAGCTGACCCTCTTAAGTAAAAATAAGCTTTTTTGGAATGTAAGCAGAAATACTAATAATAAAGCTTACATAATTAAATATACCTATTAATATGATTAGACGTTACATTTTTTGTCTTATTTACTTAATTTTAGCTCTTAAAATCCCTTTTTGTTACAAGGATTCGAAGGGGGGCTTTTTTTTTCTTTTTTTAAGACTAATAGCGATTCTAGGAAAGTAAAATTAATTTTAATAAATTTAACCCACAAAACAAAAAACCGGAGACAGCAAAAAGATTAGTTCCAGCCTTGCCTTTTTTTTAATAGACTTGAAAACTGAACTCAAGACTTACCCTACCGAACAAAAATACTTTTTTTTTTATAAAAGAAGTATTAATAATAGTCAATGGAATTAATATAAAATAATAATAATAGGGGAAATACGATAATTGGTAATCAGTTATATTTGCAATATAAAAAATGATAGTTCGAGTCTATCTTTCTCCAATCCCAACAAAAAAAAAATTTTTTTTTTGTGCTTATTAGTCCCTTACTTTCAAGTACTTTTAATCAAAAAAAAAAAGAAAAGTTAAAATTTCATTTTATTATAAATAACTATTGTATAATAAAAAATTATTCTAAAATTAAATTAAATTTCATTTTTTATTATTTGTAATAATATTTTAATATAAGAATTATAAATATAATAATATTAAATTATAATTTAAATAACTATAGCCTCGGTAGCTTAGTGGTCAAAGCACTATTTTGAAGCTTTAGAGATGTGAGTTCAATTCTCTCCCGAGGCAAAAAATATATTGAGTATAATATTATATTATACTTAAAAAAAAAATAAATAGTAAATTTAAATTTTAAACATTTAATTTGATTTAAAAAATTAAAAATTTTTTTATTTACTCTCCTTTTTTTTTTATAATGTTCTAAAAAATAATAATCCTTTAAATACCTTAGGTCAAACTAATTTATTCCTTGTAATACCTAAATATTACCAATTAAATAAGTATAGCCTAGTTTGTTGTTCTATCTCTATAAAAAAAATTTTTTAAAAAATTAATTGTCTGGCCTTATTCGTATTTATTAAGAACAGACCCTAATTAAACTAAAAAAATATATATATTATAAAATTAATAAACTAAAAAAAATTTAATAATAAATAAAAAAATTTGAAAATTTGTAATTAAATTTTTATATCTCCATTTTTTTAATTCTTTTGTTTTTTATTTATAAAAATGCTAGCACCCCTTTTTTTAATGGATTGTTTTTCAGTAATGTATGTAATGGAGCCGCGCATTTAATAATGCTGCTTGTTAGGATTAATGCATAATGGGCGGACAGATTAAATTATATTAGTATAGTTTATTTTGTTTTTATATTATAATATATTATATATATAAATAATAGCCGGAATAGTTTAATTGGTTAAAACAAATTCCTTGTAAGACTTAAATATTGGTTCAATTCCGATTTCTGGCAAGTTTTTAAAAAAAAAAAAAAATTTTTTTAACCATATGTGTTATACGCAAAAAAAAATAATATGTTATCAAAAGTCTAATAAATAATTAATTAAGTTTTAAAGCTCTAATGAAATTGTTGGTTGTATTTAATAAAACTAGATATTGTATACGGTATATATATAGTGTTTTATTGTTTTCAGAAATATGATTACTTTAACCTTATATTATACAAAATTGTTATATGGTGTAATTCATTTTTTTAGACACATGTGTTTTTTAAGCCATCCATATGCAAAAATATTTGTTTGCCACTGAAGAATACTAATCATTTAAATTTGTTTACCTTAAAAAAAATATTTTTTTAATAGTTGCTTTTCCATGTATGACAATTTTACATAGTTTATTTTATGAAAGTCTATTTTTAACTTGTTAACTCCAATTGCTGATTTTTAACAAACAAATTTGTCTTTTGGGCTGGGAGCCCTTTTTGTTTTTTTTTAATGGAATAGGTCTAAAACTTTTTTAAGATACATATAGTGTCCAAGATGTCGTTAATTGACGTTTTATTATAGTTCAGATTGTACTTAATCTAATAATATAATTTACATAAAAAATAATAAATGGCTAAATTAGTATCTATTGTTAAATTTTATATGTTTTCTCATAATATGATGTATAAATTAAATTTACAATATGTTGAATAAATTTATTCATTTACTGACACTGTTCTTATTATTTTTTTTTAATATTTACCATTTTACTAACTAAAACTGTAAAAGAGTCTTAAGTTTATTAATTTCCATCGATTGGCGAATTAATAAGTAAATTTATTTTTATTTATCCTCTTAGCCTTTAAAGAAAATAAAAATCATTAATCTTAAAAAAATAGTTATTTTACATATATATAAATGAGTTGTAGTTTAATTTGGAAAAACACCATTTTTTGGTGATGGTTTAATATCAGTTCGAGTCTGGTCAACTCAGTTCATTTAATATGTTTGCCACTTAAGCAAAGGTTTTCGGTAATAAGGTTGGATGGATAACTCTTCATTTTATTTTTTGTATATATAATACATATATTTAAATAATAATAAATTTTTATAAAAAATTAAATTTTTTTTTAAGTTTTATATTTTTTACAGTTATTGTATTTATTAAACAAAATTTTTAAAAATTTTTTATATTTTTTATATATATATTTGTAATATTTATTTTTATAATTTAAAAAAAGGTATATTAAAAAAACTCGGAGGTCATTCTTTTATAGATTATATATAATATTATGATTAAATTATAATTTATATTAAGCCTTCGCCCCAAAACGAATAAGGTCCTCAATTCTAAAATTTTAAATTTAAAGATTTTGTTTTTAAAGTAAACAGAACTCTCATCATTTAATTAAAGCCCTGTTTTTTGGCGTATTGGTTCTGCTGTGCTTCTATTTTTAATCCTCTTATTTATTTTTAGAATGTATAAAAAGAATGCGAAGCAAAAATAATGTGTTTTAATTAAAAAAAAAATAAAAAAAATATTTTTATATATTCAATATTTTATTTTTTAATATTGAATATTTTATTATTTTGTTATTCATTTTTTAAAGCTTATAAAACCAATATGGTTTGTTAAAAAAAATTACTTCCTACCAAGTAAACAATTATTATTAATAATAAAGATAGATAGGGCACTGTAAATTTTATTTTTCCTATCTAAATATAAAGGCTAATGTATATATAAAAATATTTTTAATTCTTAAATTTTTAATTTCTATTAATATTTCATTTTTTAAATAGTTAATATTAACTTTAATAGAATTTATTTTATTGGTATTAAATACTTATTAGGGGGAGCTTCGCAGACAATTTTATTGGTATTCATTATAAATTCTATTTTGCAAGCAAGCAAGCAAGCAAAAAGAATGTTTTATCATAAAATTCGGTACTTGTTATTTAGACTTTATTATATTTTTGTTTATATAATAATACTTTTTTTTTAATAAACAATTTAATATATGTAATATTAAAAAAAAATTAAAACAATATTATTTTTGTTAACCATTAAATCAATATTAAGTGCACTTCTTACTTAATATTAAATCCGATTTAAATTTTCATAATATACTTGTCACCTCTGTTTTACTTGTAATTCTTCTTGTTTTTTAATTATAATTAACATTTTCATTGGAGCCAACAAATTTGGGTAATTATGATCAGGAATAATCTCTATATCAGAATTAAAAATATTATTATTTTTTATAAAAAATTTAATATGAAATATATATTATATATATTATTTGTACATTTTTTAAGTCTTCTCATCATGAGCACTTATCCTTCCCGAGTTTTTTTAGTAAAAATAACAAGGCAATATTATTTATTAGTTAATCCCCAAGGTTCAATTGAGTTATTATTTATTTAATTAATGGTTCACTAAACGATGCCTTTTACTGGTCTTTTATTATCTGATAAAATACATATGCTGATATGGATACCTTAAAACTCGATGTCTTAAAGTTGTCCTGAGTACGGGCCCCATAACCTGAAAATAATAACCCCTGGGTTCAGGTAACTCAACCTGGAAAAAAGTTAAAAAATAAAAATAAATTTTTTTAAATCTAATTTTTTTAGAAAAATTCTATTAATATTATAAAAATCAAAACTTAAAAAAAAAATAATTAACACTAATATAAAAATAAAACAAGCCTGTAAGTATTTATTGAATGCACAACTATTAAATATAAAATAAACTATTAATATAAATAGAAATATAAGCATTCCACCCGCTTTAATTAAAACTAACCGAAAGAAAAAAAAGCTATTAATAGAATTAATTTTAATTATTTTCGAAAATAGAAGTAAAATAATCAGCGTAGCTTAAAACCTACCCCTTTCTCTTTATTAATCGACATTTTTTAACACCATCCCTTTTTTTTCTTCTGTTTGTTGGGACGAAGGCTCCTTATTAATCTGGGTATACATAGAACACCACCCCTAAGTAAAATTTTCTCATTTTTATTTTTATGTGTTTATAACTTAAAAAAATAAAAAAGACTATTATGACTACATAACATGCTTTGGTAAACATCAAAAAACTCCCTTTCATTGTTAACATTTGTAATAGAATTCAGGATAACCGATTATCTATTAATCTTAATATTAGAATATGTCACTAGACAACTTATTTGTTTATGGATGAAAAAACGTATCTGGTTATAATTTTAAAAGAAGAATATAATATTTAAGGTATTTATTTCTTTATTTTTTTAATATTACAAAAAAGAGTAGGTGATCCGATTGGTAATGGTGGTTCTCTGTAAAAGAATTGGTTTATAACCGCAAAAGGTTCGATTCCTTTACTGCTCAGAAATACCAAATGTATTAATTATTATTAATAATAATATAATGCCTTATTATATTTTTATATTTAAATATATATATTATATACAGTTTTAATTAAATTAATTAATATAAATTATATTTATTTTTACTCCTTTTTTATAAAATAAAAATTTGTCCTGCTCATAAGAAATAATTAAAAAAAATAAAAATAAATAAGTTATATATATATAACTGTTTAATTTACTTAAAAAAATTAAATAAGTATATTAATCTTAAAAATTTTTAAACTTTTATTCATTTCGATAAAAAATCAAATTAAAAAAAGTAAAGTTAATATATATTATTATACTATATAAAATATAGGAAAAAAAAATAAAGTTTATGTCAATTATTACATATATATATATTATAATAATTATCTTTTTATTTTTTAAAATTTAATAAAAATATTATACAATTTTATTTTTTTTCCTTTCCTTTAAGACTGTAGCATAATTGGTAATGCGTTCCGCTCATAATGGAACAGATTATGGTTCAATTCCATGCGGTCTTACTATTTCAGTAGATGGTAATCAAAAAATTAATATTATATATAAAAATATAGTTTTTAATTTGTTTATCTTTCTTTACATTTTTATTCATTACTTAGTACATCATCCTTCATCATTTTATTTTTTTATGGGTGGTTTGTTATAATTCATAAATAAAATCATTTTAAAAAGGGTACTTGGTCGAGTCTGGTTTAAGGCGCTTATCTTGAAAATAAGTACTTCAAAAAAGTCGTGAGTTCAAATCTCACAGTGCCCGATTATTTTTCAATTTTAATTATTCAATTTATATAATTATATATCTTAATGATTAATACTCTATATATATAATATTATAAAATAAGTTAATCTACTTTAAAATAAGTTTGTTTCCCAACTTTACTCTAATTTTAATAAGATTATAGTTAAACTGGTTTTATAATATCAATTAAAATTGGAGTTATCAGTTCGAATCTGTTTAATTTTTTATGCAATATTCTGCATCTTTTTTGGCCTACGGAAAGATGTCTCTGCCCTTAACTTGAAATATGATTTTTAAACCAGAAAATATATTTATATAAATATATAAGAAACTTTTAGGTGTTAACTCTAGCATATCGAAAAAATATGTGTCAAAATCAGTCTTCTATTACTTAGCTTAATTCATTTTAATTAATTAATTAAAAGGTTTAGTTTTTTGTGACTTAATTAGATACCAAATGTTAGAGCAAATTTTTTTACTATTATAAAATGATCAATTTAAAATATGCAATTTCAAATAATATCTTAACTACTGCATTAATTTCTCAATATTTAACTAAATTTTGGGAAGACATCATGAATAAATTAGATTCTAAACAATATATTTTATTTTTCTTTAGAATAGAATTTGAGTATGGTGATTAAGCTACGCTAACTAAAGGACAAATCTTAAATAAACATGATTATAAAGGTTTATTGGAAATATTAACTCTGACTCTCGAATTTAAATCATATGAATATAAATCTAATCCCATAAAAAACCTTATTTTTTCATATTATTTAATACCTACTGAAAAAGATGAGTTATCTAAATTAAAAACGAAATTCAATTTTATAATTAAACCTAACGTTAAAAATACATATAAATTCCTAGGTGTAAAATTACCTAAAACAATGGATTTTAATACATGGGGTAATTTAATATTCAAAAAATATACTACAGCAATCATATCCAAACCAAAATCATCAACTTTATATCAAATAACTATTAAAAAAGGATTTAATTTCATTGATATTATAGATAATAATGGTAAAACATTCTTTACCTTTAAAGATATTTTAGAAGATGAAAATAATTTAACTTCATTACACGGGTAGTTGACAAATCAACATATTATTTTAGAAATGGTGATTTAATTCTTAAAACATTGGAAAGAAAACCATCTTATTTAAAAGCGATTAAAAGTGATAAAAAAAATCAAAAAAGATAAAATCTTAACTATGGATATAGAAACAAGAGTTATTGATAATATAATTAGTCCTATTTGTATATATGACGGTAAAAAAACTTTATCTTTTTATTTAACTGATTACGAAAATGAAAGAGAAATGTTAACAGCTGCTGTCAAATCTATTTTAAGACCAAAATATAATGGACGATTTGTATATATTCATAATTTAAGTAATTTTGATGGTGTATTTTTATTAAATATATTGGCTAAAATTAATAATTTTCAATTAAAAGTTAAAAAAAAAAAAGATAATAAATGGATTGAATTAACCTTATTTAATAAAAACTTAAAATTAGTTTTAGGGACTCACTTCAATTATTACCGTTATCTTTAAGAAAATTAGCTATTTCATTTAAAGTAGAAAATAAAACTATTTTTCCATATGCTTTTGTTGATACCAATTATTTAAATTATGTTGGAGCAGTTCCTGATTTCAATTTCTTTAGTAATATAACCATTAATGAATATAACAATTATAAAAGTCAATATAAAACATGGCCATTGAAAAATTAATGTATTATATAGCGGATTTTATTTGACTAGCCTATCTTAAGAAAAAAACATTTCAATAACTTTTAATTATATCTTTAAAATTATTGATCCTTATTTTTTATTTTTAGTAATAGACATTTTTTCATAAAACCCTCTATTTTCAAATTTGTAAAAAACTGATGATTTTTTTTTTTAAAATATAATATAATATAATAATATATTATATTACTGGGGGTTTAATCTTAAAAGTAGTTATATTTATATTTATTTTAAGAGCTTCTCCCTATTTCTTATATTTTAAGTTTCAGGATCAGTTAAACTGGTGTCATGGATAAAAATAAATATATTTAGATTACTTAAGTTGTACTGGAGATTACTAGAAAGATTAAAGAAACAAAAAAAGAAAAAAGCAAAATTAATTATTTTTTAATATTAACTTTTTTTAATAACAATTTCTTTAGTATTTTAAATTGTATAAGGTGTTGTACCTATTAAATTATTATTTTTATAAATAGACTAAGGCACGTTTATTTTCAGTAGGAATTAAACTATAAAGTTGTTCTTTAACATTTATTACTCCTGCTTCAATATCTTTGTACCATTTTTCTTGATTTAAAGTTAAGGTGGCATCTTTTTTTAATAATGATTTTATATCATCAAATTAAATATTTCCTTTAAAACCTTTTACTTTACAAATTTCTCTTATTATTCGGTTAGCATCTTTAATTAATCCAGCATATACTTTAGGTGCTATATAAAAAGCTTCTATAAAAATATATTCTAATTTAAATTTACCTAATTCAGTATCATGTACTAAATAATCTGGTAAAGGTTCTTCTAAATTAAGTTAATCTGTGTCAGTATAATCTAATAGTTTGTTTTCTTTTTTTTTTAAATGGTTAAATTTCAATTTTTGAATCAGATGAAATAGCTGCAGAAGCACTTTTTTAAATATTCCAATTTATTGTTAAAGTATCTAATAGCATATCATCAGTAGTTGAAGGATCAGGAAAGGAAATTAATTTTTTATCGTTTTCTAAATCTAATGTATCATCAATAGTATAATTTACTGCAAAAAATGGTAAATAATTATCATTAATAATAGCATGTTTAGTTAAAATTGGTTCCATTGCTAATCTACCATATAGACTATTCATTAAAAATTTAGCAAGAAAAGTACATAGGATGATTTTTAGTGTGGGATTGTTTAATTAAAAATAAATCATTTATATATTCCTTAAATACATATTCTCCTTTTTCGAAAATATATCCATTAGTTTCTTTAAAAATATAATTAAAGTTTACTTCCGCATTTCTGGAGATAATAGCATATCTTCCCCATTTACCTAATTAAGCTACTTTCTAATACCATTAGATGTTTTTACTTTAGTTTGTATTATTGGTTTATCTAAATTACTTGGTGTTATTACAGTACCATTAAAGAATCCTAAAGTATCTTTAAAAACTTTTCTCACTTCACCTTCAAAATAAGTTATTACTCCACAAGGTATTAATTTTGTTTTAAACAACTAAGGGTACAATTAATTAACATCATAAACGTATACATTTTTAAAAAGCATGTGATACCTATACTTCTTTGAACCACCTGTATATGCTTTTCTGATATCATCAAAGATTTTCCCTACTGTCATTGGTATTTTAAAGTCTTTTAAATAATTAGTTCTATAATTACCTAATGATAATGATGTTAAAGTAGGATAAATTTTTAATTATATTTTCCATTTTTCAAATATTAGAATATTAAAAAGTTTTATCACTTGATATAAAGAAATACAATCTTGTATACAATATTTAATAGCTTCTTCTCTCAATGACCAATTTTTATTTAAAAACTGTGATTTTTATTCATTGTATTGGCCTAAATATATTTTATAAAAATAACTAAAATCGGGTACAAAACCTATATAATTTAAATTATTTGTATTAACGAAATTATAAGGAAAAATCCCTTTACTTTCAACATTGAAAGATACTGCTAATTTTTTAAGTAAAACAGGTAATAGTAACAAAGAATCTCTCAAATGAAGAGTTTATTTTTTTATTTATATCTTCTTTATTAGCAATTAATTGAATATTTATAATTTTTCCATCTTTAATAATCGGATTTATTTCTATATTTTCTAACGAAGCTAAAATATTAATTAAGAATACAGAATCAAAATTACTTAAATTATGAACATAAACAATGTGTCTATTATATTTAGGTTTAATTAAAAAAATTGATAGCTGTTGTTAACATTTCATTTACATTTTTAAAATCTGTTAAATAAAAAGAATAAGATATTTTAAAAATAGATATACAAAATGGAGATATTACATTGTCAATTTTTTAGTTTCAATATCTAAAGTTATAAATTTTTCAAAAATTTTGAAGGGACAAATATTTAATTATAAAGTTTCGACTGCTGAAATCAGGAATTGAACCTGTATTTTACCGTCATGAGTGGTATGTTTTAACCATTTAAACTATTTCAGCTATAAATATTCATTTATACTAGTTTCCTTAACAATTAATAATTACTTTTTTTTAATTTTTATTATAATATTTATTAATAATTTTTAATTTTATCCGAATATTGGAAATGGTTGGTCGGGGTAAAAGAAAATTATGTTGTATTTCGATTTTTTTTAATTTATATTTTTACAGCTTTTTTTTAATTTATTAAAATATAAATTGATTTTTTTACTTAAATTATATTTTTAGGTAGGTATATATATTATTATATATTTATTTTTAAGGATAAGGTATAGAATTGGATTTAAAATAATTTTATTTTTTTATAATGTATAATAAAAAGACATAGTTTTAAATATTATTCAAAATATTCTATCGGGTGGGGATAAAAATAAAATGAGTAAAATATTTTTTTAATATTTAAATATTTAAATAGGTTATATTATATATATTAATCATTTTATTAATTTAAATTTAATAAATAAAAATAATTAAGTATTTAACTAATTAAAAATTTATATAAGAGTTAGAATTTTATCTAATGGAATAATTAAGTAATATACAATTTAAAACTATTTATATTAATAGCAATAGTTTACTGAATTTTATCTAAAATATTAATAGGTAATATATAGGAATTATTTTTTACAATTTTTTATTAAAAATCACATACTTAAGTGTTATAATTTAATATTTTTATATAAATTTAAAATATATATAATTAATATTAAAAAAAATTTTTTATTTAATTTTCATTTTCTATTCATTTTAAATAAAATTAAATAAATTTTTTTTAATTTTATTTTTTAATCCACAAATTTTTTTGTTTATTATATCTTAATTTACCTATAACCTTAACTTAATTAAACTTAATATTTTTTTTAACCTGGTTATACCAAAAATTAACAGGCTTTTGGATTCATAAGCGTCAGCTTTTTTCGTTTTAATAAAAAGGAAAAAAAAAAATTTTTTTTAGAATAATCTCAGTTTTAGATATCTTAACTCTCTTTTATTAAAATTATTAAATTAAAAAGATTTATTTTGGTAAGAATAAATTATAAAACTATAATATTTTTAAAAACTTTTATCTTTACAAGGGAGGGATTAATAAAAAAATTTTTTTTGTAAAGGCAAGTTAAGTAAAACAATTATTAATTTTAATTATAAATTTTTATATAGGTTTAATATTTTATTATCTAAAAAAAAAGAATTAATTATACATAAAAAGGGTAAAATCAGAGACTTGAACTCTGAACATCGTCGCCACAAGACGTTATTTTGCCAATTAAACTAATATTACCTCTTTTAATATTACAAATTAATCTTATTTAAAATTAAGGTTAGGACATTTTTAGCTATTAAAAATAATTTATTGTATTTATATAAAAAAATATTTATATATATATGTATATTTATTTTTGTTCTAGATTAATAATTCTTTCTTGATCCTAAATTATTTAATTTTTTTATTAAAATTTTTAGTATAGTTTATTAATTAGAATAAAATTTTAGTACCCCGCACTCGACTTTGTTTTTTATTTTTTTTTTAATTTTTTTATGTAATAATAAAAATTATAACACAATTTTAGAATTTTTTTTTTACTTTTTATAAAAGTATCGATGACAATATAGTTATAACATCAAAAAGTATTTCAAAGGGGTTATTAAGGAAAAACTAGCAAATTTATAAAAAAAGGAGGGTAAAATCCAAAAGCCACATGTTAATTATTAATAATAAAATATTTTAATTAACAATTATTTATGTTGGCGATCCTAAGGGAAACCTTTATTATTAAAACTTCCTGAAGTAAATCATTTTAGTAAGGAAAGGAAAGGAAATCAACCGAGACTCCGAAAGTAATGGCGAGTGAAATTGGAATAGCCTATATAACTTTATAAATAGAATAAATTAAAGTAACCAAAGAAGGGTAACAAAGTCCTGTATATTTATAAGTTATTTTCTTTATATTTCAAAAATATAAAGTGAAAAAAAAAAAAGTACGATGAGAGTAAACTTGTCGGAATATAGGGGTACCATCCTCTAAGGCTAAGTATTATAAATTTAGCGATAGTGAAAAAGTACTGTAAAGGAAAGTTTGAAAAGCATGTATTATTAGACATAATGAAATAGTTGAATTAGTAACTCTATAAGCAGTCGAAATTTATTAAAAAATAAATAACGGCGTACCTTTTGCATAAGTGCGACATGATGCTCCCATAAACAATATGGTTAAATTCCATTAGCTCCGATCATAGAGCTATCCCTACCTTGACATGCGTGTGCGGGTGACTGCCGGGTGTGAAGCTCAAGGGACAATGTAACGAAAGTGCTAGGGAAAATATCGAACGTGGTTAACGAAAGTGAACATACGTACAACTAGGCTCCGTAAAAGGTGATGTTATGCGTGCATAATATATGTAGTTAGGATTCGTTTCTTATGCTGGCGAATTCTATGATCTAAATGGCTACCGGAGTAAAGTATGAACCTCTGTTCGTCTGTACCAACAGGCAAGATATTAAACGGTGTTTACGGGGAACATGGTAAGCCTCATACTCACTGGTTTTCACCAAAATCAGAGGTATCCTATAAAACTGAATAAGTGGAAATGTATATAACGAGTAGGAGGTAGAAGAGGACTCAAAAAGCGAATGAAGGATCCGGAAGAAGGAACCTTATAGGCTCTTATGAGCTGATCTTAAAGGATGCCCACTTGAGTCTGGTGATCATCTTTATAAAACAAAATTTTGCAAAATTAATTAGGAAACTTGCGATCTTCGGATGCATGTAGTATCAAGAAATTGGCTTCTAATAAATTTAGTCACAAACTTCAGCCTGTCTCATACCAGAATGAAACAGGGTCCTTTATTTCATTATTAGGACAATTGGATAAGTTACTGAAACAAACCTTCATAATATATTCCCCGAAATTACTGTTAATCCACAAGTATGTCACTCTGGCCCTGATAACGTTTATAAAGTTAATCACCTTAACGCGCATATGAAAAGATTACACAACACAAAAATAAACAATTGCAGGAAATATCGTGGCAAGACGTTATGTCTAAGGTTCGAGATCTACAAAATAAAATTGTAAAGGCAACAATAGCAAATTACATGAAATTAGTAACAAATTACAAAATCAGCTGGTTATTGTTTTGAAGCTAGAGCACTAGCAATAAGAAGAGTTGTAACCAATTCTGGAGGTAAAACAGCTGGTATAGATAATATAACCTGGAATACTCCTGCAGAAAGATTTAAAGCAATTGAGGAATTAGGTGTGATAACCAAAGACCCGAACAAATACAAAAGCTCCGTGTTAAAAAGAGTTCTTATACCCAAGGCCAATTCAACAGAAAAAAGACCTTTAGGTATACCTACACTTATTGATAGAAGCGTACAAGCCGTATATCATATGGCAGTAGACCCTGTCGTAGAAACCAGATCTGATAAAAACAGCTACGGATTCAGAACAGGGAGATCTCAACACGATGCAATTGCATATATTCGAAGTTGGTTAGATAAGACATAATCCCCGAGTATATTCTAGAAACTGACATCGAAAAATGCTTCGACAAAATAAATCACGACTTTCTTCTTGAAGTTACACCGATTTGCCATAAACACGTACTGAAAGAATGGCTTAAATCTGGATACATATTAGACAACATTTATTACGATACCAATGAAGGAACTCCTCAAGGTGGAATAATATCTCCTATGTTGTGTAATGTAGCCCTTAATGGAGTTGAAGCGGAAATAAGAAAAATATATCCTGTAAACAAACCATCAAGGGAGGAAAACCCAAAGTTTACCTAGCTAGATTCGCTGACGATATGATTGTAACTGGAAAAGACATAGAAATTCTTATCCAGGCTAAAGGAATCATCCAAGATTTCCTTAAATTACGAGGACTGCAACTTAAGGATAAGAAACAAAAATAGTATCAATCTATGAAGGTTTCAACTTCTTAGGCTTCAACATTTCCCGTAAGAAATACAATCCAAGACTAAATAATCCAACCAACCAACCAACAGTACTTATTATTAAACCTGCTGAAAAAGCCATTAATTCTATCAAGTTGAAAATCAGACAGATTATTCAAAATAATAGTGAGATGGCCGTAATCATCAAAGAAATAAACCCAGTATTAAGAGGTTGGGCGAATTATTTCAGAATCTCCTATCACTCTCAAACAACCTTTATCAGCATCGGCCATCTTGTATGGAAAATGATGATGAAATGGGTTGCAAGGAAACAACCTAATCAATCAATATTCAAGGCCACATCTAAATATATCGTAAGTGGAAAGACAGTATCAAACCATAAATGGGTTTGGGGTGTCAGAAAACAAGATGAAGAAAAGAAAATAAACTAGTCATCTTGAATGTTGCGGAAACTAAAATCAAACAACATACCTTACTTAAATTGGATAAAAATCCTTATTTATTGGAAGACAGGGAATACTTTGAACGACGAAAAATTGAGCCAAATTCCGCAAAATTCAGAGAGCTTATATACAAAAAATATAAACATCAATGTCCCGTTTGTTTAGAATCTCTACACAATGGGGAAAGAGTGGAATTACATCACATTATTCCGATCAAAGCAGGTGGGAAATATACTGTTAGCAATATTCAACCTTTACATCAACTATGTCACATTAGTATAACACACAACAAAAATAACCAAACAGACGACTAAGTAATGAGTAAATAATCTTATTACAATTGCTACCAGCCAGGTAACAGGACTCGTTAATCCTGAACCGGAATGATTGCTTGAGCCGTATGCGTTGAAAGGCGCACGTACGTTCTTAGGAGGGGAAAGCCTGTGAGGGCCTACCTATTCCAATTGGGTCAGCAAGTTAATAGGAGTAGCAAGGTTAAAACCTTAGTGAAAGCGACTGGACTAACTAGCATAAAGAACAAAATCTTTTAATATTTATTAGTATTAATATTAATAAATAGGATATCCTTTATTGTTTAATTATAAAAACTAATAATGAAGTTAAATATTTTCTAGGAATAGTGATGGATAAGTTACTTCTATTAGACCCGACTGGTGCTTTGGGAAAGCACTTAATTGGGTCAAACTATCAAACTCCGGGGACACCCTAAAGCATATAGTACCAAGCCATAGTCGAAAGGCTATGAGTGGCCAGAATAATTACCTGGGTATGGTAACAAGCTATATGATGAACGAAAGTGAAATGGGCTATCGCGGATCTAAATCAGAAATCTATACCCAAAGTCCAAATCAAATTTCTGTAAAAGAGCAACGAGTAGACGGTAGTTGCTTTGGATTATCTCCAAAGTTAAGGTGTACTCTAATGGGTTTCGAAAGAAACTATCAAATCAATAACCCTTCTAAACAATTTAAAAAATATTTTTCTACCGTACATTCTGTTCAGAATGTTCAATTAAATCCTTTTTGGATCACAGGTTTTGTAGACGCCGAAGGCTCATTTACTGTTGTATTTGAAAAATTCAAAACGAACATTAGGCTGGAGAATTCAACCTAGATTTCAAATTGGTCTTCATGTCAGAGATTTAGCCTTATTATTAAAAATTCAAAAATTCTTTGGTGGATTGGTATTGTAAATAAAAGCGGAAACATGGCTTTTTATTCAGTTTACGACGTTAAAAATTTATTACAAACTATAATACCACATTTTATAAAATATCCTTTGTTAACTCAAAAAGGTGCGGATTTTATACTATTTAAAAAAATAGTTGAATTAATGAATAATAAAATCCATCTAACTATAGAAGGGATTCATCAAATAATCAATATTAAAGCACTGATGAATTTAGGTTTATCTGAATTATTGAGATCTGAATTTAAAGATTTCAATCCAGTTTGGCCAAAGGCAGAAAGACCTCTAATCCAAACTGAAACAATTCCTGACCCTTATTGGGTGACTGGTTTTGTAGACGGTGAGGGAACATTCGATATTAAAATTTATAGTTCAAAACTAATGTAGGATTTGCTGTACAATTAAGATTTAGAATTCCTCAACATGAAAGAGACTCTCAGTTAATTGAGTTATTAATTAAATATTTTGGATCAGGTTCAGCAGAAAAACATACAAAACATCCTGCGGTAACATTAGTAATAAATAAATTTGCAAGCGTAACTGACAAAATTATCCTTTCTTTGAATCATATCCTTTAGAAGGTGTTAAAAAAAATGATTATTTAGATTGGTGTAAAGTTGCAAAACTAATGACTAGTAAGGCACATCTTACACAAGAAGGACTAAATTTAATTAGGACAATAAAATCAGGAATGAACACAGGTAGAAAAAAATAAATTAAATTGCATGATAAATTTTGATCTCCATGGAAGCTAAGTGATCTTCCCAATACAGATTATAATGGATCGAACGGTTGAATGTAGCATAATTCTCCGAAGAGTCTTGGGAAGCGGTATTACATATTTTGCCGCATTGAAAAGTGATTTTCAATTAAAAATTAGCTCATAACGGTGGAACCTTTTATCTTTTGGCAAAAAATAGGTAAATGGCAATACCTGGGAAGTTGTATCATTCTAGAAACAAAAATTTAATTTAGTATTTCTAAAATTAACCTCTTAGGTTAAAGTTAAAAATCACTGAATAGCTTGATATTAACCCCGTAACGACTTTAATTGAAAAATTAAGGCTAATAATTATTTATTATTAAGCAACACGCTAGCACTCTACAGTTTCAATTGACTATGGTTAATAAAATTATTGTATTCTAACTCTTAAATTGTCGGTCTAATTTTTTATTTAACAATCAATTACTACTTAATACCATTTGATAAATTCAAAATTTTAAATAATTTATATCTTTCAAATTTATTTGCCTTTAGCTTAATGATAAAACACAAATTAATGCAGAAAAGATTAAACCAATTCCTGCTACTACTCTAATTAACCCAGAGCAAGCTAATCCTGTTTTAATATATTTAGCTACTGTTATCATATTAAATAGGAAAAGAAAATAAAAAACTTTATAATTCATTAAATGAAAAATCAATTTAACTTTACAAATGATTGGATCTCAGGATTTACTCAATCAGATGGTAGCTTTGTAGTTTCCTTTGAAAATAAAAACACAGGTATTCCTATTAGACCACGGCCTATTTTTCATTTAACTCAATCAATAGATGAATTAGAAATGTTTATGGCTTTACAAAAATATTTAGGAGCAGGTAGAATACAAAAAAATAGAAATAATGTAACTTTAGTTGTTACTTCAATAGATGAAATAATTAAAG
>LUGG01000063.1:0-45976 GCA_001683735.1 Grifola frondosa | reverse complement strand
ACATATAAAATTTAACAATAGTACTAATTTAGCCATTTATTATTTTTTTATGTAAATTATATTAGTTAGTACAATCTGACTATAATAAAACGTCAATTAACGACATCTTGGACACTATGTATCTTAAAAAAGTTTTAGACCTATTCATTAAAAAAAACAAAAAGGGCTCCCAGCCAAAAGACAATTTGTTTGTTAAAAATCAGCAATTGGAGTTAACAAGTTAAAAATAGACTTTCATAAAATATATGAATTGTCATACATGGAAAAGCAACTATTAAAAAAATATTTTTTTAAGGTAAACAATTTAAATGATTAGTATTTCAGTGGCAAACAAATATTTTTGCATATGGATGGCTTAAAAAACACTGTGTCTAAAAAATGAATTCACATATAACAATTTTGTATATATAAGGTTAAAGTAATCATATTCTGAAAACAATAAAACACATATATATCGTTACAATATCTAGTTTTATTAAATACAACCAACATTTCATTAGAGCTTTAAACTTAATTAATTATTTATTAGACTTTTGATAACATATTATTTTTTTTTGCGTATAACACATAGGTTAAAAAAATTTTTTTTGTTTTTTTAAAAACTTGCCAGAAATCGGAATTGAACCAATATTTAAGTCTTACAAGGAATTTGTTTAACCAATTAAACTATTCCGGCTATTATTTATATATAATATATATTATATATAAAACAAATAAACTATACTATATAATTTAATCTGTCCGCCATTATGCATTAATCCTAACAAGCAGCATTATTAAATGCGCGCTCCATTACATACATTACTGAAAAACAATCCATAAAAAAGGGGTGCTAGCATTTTTATAAATAAAAAACAAAAGAATTAAAAAATGGAGATATAAAATTTAATTACAAATTTTCAAATTTTTTTATTTATTATTAAATTTTTTTTAGTTTATTAATTTTATAATATATTATTTTTTTTGTTAATTAGGGTCTGTCTTAATAAATACGAATAAGGCCGACATTAATTTTTTAAAATTTTTTTTATAGAGATAGAACAACTAGCTATACTTTTAATTGGTAATATTTAGGTATTCAAGGAATAAATAGTTTGACCTAAGGTATTTAGGTTATTTTTAGAATTATAAAAAAAGGAGAGTAAATAAAAAATTTTTAATTTTTAAATCAAATTAAATGTTTTTAAATTTCTATTTATTTTTTTTTTAAGTATAATATAATATTATACTCAATATATTTTTTGCCTCGGGAGAGAATTGAACTCACATCTCTAAAGCTTCAAAATAGTGCTTTGACCACTAAGCTACCGAGGCTATAGTTATTTAAATTATAATTTAATATTATTATATTATAATTCTTATATTAAATATTATTACAATAATAAAAATGAAATTTAATTTAATTTTAGAATAATTTTTATTATACAATAGTTATTTATAATAAATGAAATTTTAACTTTATTCTTTTTTTTTTGATTAAAGTACTTGAAAGTAAGGGACTAATAAGCACAAAAAAAAATTTTTTTTTGTTGGGATTGGAGAAAGATAGACTCGAACTATCATTTTTTATATTGCAAATATAACTGATTACCAATTATCGTATTTCCCTATTATTATTATTTTATATTAATTCCATTGACTATTATTAATACTTCTTTTATAAAAAAAAAAGTATTTTGTTCGGTAGGGTAAGTCTTGAGTTCAGTTTTCAAGTCTATTAAAAAAAGGCAAGGCTGGAACTAATCTTTTTGCTGTCTCCGGTTTTTTGTTTTGTGGGTTAAATTTATTAAAATTAATTTTACTTTCCTAGAATCGCTATTAGTCTTAAAAAAAGAAAAAAAAGCCCCCTTCGAATCCTTGTAACAAAAAGGGATTTTAAGAGCTAAAATTAAGTAAATAAGACAAAAAATGTAAGTCTAATCATATTAATAGGTATATTTAATTATGTAAGCTTTATTATTAGTATTTCTGCTTACATTCCAAAAAAGCTTATTTTTACTTAAGAGGGTCAGCTTCCACTTTTTTAAATTTTTACTGAGCCTTCTCTTTTTGGTTTTTGGTCTTTTTAATAAAAAAAAAAAAAGACAAAATTTATTAAACTTAAGGACTCTTAAGAGTAAGCATCCTTCGGAATATAAAAATATTCCATTCTGTAGCATATTCTTAATTAGGTTTATTTTGAATATGCTAATTAAAAATAGAGCAAGAACATAAAAAGGAAAAAAAAAAATGCTTATCTTTTTACTATTTATAAAAAAAAAAACAGCAAATTCACCTTCCATTCTTCTATTTTAGGTGAATAATTTTGGTTGGTGACTAAACATATTCGTTTTAGATAAAACTTTGTTTATTTCTGAATATGTAACTATAAAGATTAAAAAAAATTTGGCTATAATGAATTTAATTTACAAAAGAGTTAAGGCTGTGGTTTATTAAACCGTCTAATCGAATTACTTATACTTTAAGTAAGCTGAGACTCTTAAGTATTATAATAATACTTATAAAGATTTTCTCTTCGTAACTCAACTCTCAAAATAATACCAAAATCGATAAATTTTATAGTTTGAAAATAATTTAAAGGTAAAATATACTAATAGAGTTCATTAGTATGATAATACAAGGTTTACATCTAGGGTTTAAAAACCAAATAAAAAAGTTTGAGTACCTAGGTAATTAATGGAGCCGCGACTCTTAAGAATAATTAAGTGGCAGAACAGAAATACATTTATTGAATACCTTCTGGACCTATACTAATAAATAATAAAGAACTAACCTTGTAAAAAAGCTAAAAAAATAAAAGAATAGTAAAAAGATATTTAGGCTGGGGTTGATACCATTTTTTTCTTATTTTTATTTTTTCTTCTGATCTTTTTTGTCTTCACAAAAAAAAGAAAAAAAAAATAAAGAAATTAAAATTTTTAATGAAAACACTTGGACTTGAACCAAGACTATAAGCTTAAAAGGCAAATACTCTACCACTCGAGTTCTGTTTCCAAAACAAAAAAGAATATTAATAATATTACTTCTTTAATAAAATAATTAATATAATTTATTTATTGATAAAATTATTACAGGAAATCGATTGAATAAAAATAAATTTAATAATCAAGAATTATGAGTATTTTATTTACATGCCACAAACCCCGGGTGGGTTCCCTTGCCCTAAAGGGAAAAAGTCCCTTTAGGGCGTAGCGTTACGGGTGCCATAACAGGGAGTGGGTCGTAATATCATATGTTAGAAAAGATAGTCTAAATTTAAAATATAGTACTGTATTTATTTTTAGAAATAAATTTTAATTTAATGATTAATGAAATTAATAACCATATAACTAAAAGTAATCTTTCTAGTATTAGTTTAAAAAATTATAAATTATAAATGGTTTTATTGTTTTACTTGCATGACCAAAAAAAAGTGGGTCTGGTTTATTATCTTCCATTCTCTTCTTTTATTTTGTTGACTTTTTTTTTTTTCAAAATAAACCAAAAAAAGAAAAAAAAAGCAGCGTCACATTAAGAATTAACAGCAATTATTTAAGGCAACGGGAAAATATGATATTTACACGATTATAAGGATAGTTTATTTATAAAAAATGTATATTTTAAGTATTAAAACAATACACCCATAAACCCTAGGGCTAGGTTTAGGACTTTTGAGTAATTTTATTTAGCATCCCTAAGGACTATAAGCCTAGTTTAGAACTAAAAAAAATTTATTTTATTTTATCGCAGGTTTATTCTTAAAAAGTAAGGGGAGGGGCTTGTTTATTTTTAATAATATTAATTTTGTAGTTTTTTTTTAATATTAAGTAGTATTATATTAAATGGAGGTAATAAAAATTATAATAGCCGCCCGACAATATTATCATCTCTAATTTTTTAAGTAAATAAATGCAGCGGCAATTTTAAGAAAAAAATATTAATCGCAACTTTACATTTAAAATGAATACAGTATTTATAATTGATAACATATGGTAATAAAGGTGAAATACAATTGAATATACAAAATAATATTATAATATATTATTACTAAACATTTTACATAAAAAGAGATACATCTCTCCCTCTTCAAAGTCCCTCTTCAAAGTCCCTTAAGGGATATGGATAGATTATTTAGATTTTAATCTATATGATAATATAAGATTAAAATATTTAAATAAAAATAATAATAATATACAAAATGATGATAAGTCATAAGAAAAACATAAACATATAAATATTATACTATGTAGAATATAATAAATATATTGTAAATCATACCCAGATTAGAATATGCTAAATAATATTGTGAGTTTGATTTTAAAATAATTGATTTAAATAAAAAATAAAAGATTTAGATAAAATATACCTTCAATAAAATAACAATGACAATTTATTTAAGTGATTAGGTTAAAAAAAATAACTTTATATATATAAAAGTAAAAATTTAAAAATAGATTAATCATAAATCCAAATAAATTACTTATTTAGAGGTAGTCAACTTCAAATTAATATTAATTTTAATTCTTGTTTTCTAGAATCGTAGCGGGCTATTATTTAATAAAATTTAATAATAATTTCATTTTTAAAATTTTAATTATTGTTACAGTGTTTTTTTTTTTTTTTAATTTTTATTTTATTTAATAAACTTAATAAAAAAGAAATAATAGCTTTATTTTTAATTAGAATTGGGGATATATAAAAATAAATATACACCCCCTAAAAATGAAACATTTCATTTTTTTAATTATTTATTAATTAAATATTAATATATTTTTTTTTAAGATTGTACTGGTAGCATATTAAATGCATGGAATGGAATAGGACTAGCTAAAGTCCATTCTAAAGTATTAGCTGTTTGTGCTTCATTATTAAATACTACAGTAGATGTATAATATGAAGGTACTAACCAAGGGTTGTTCCCTACAACTTTACCATTAGCAAATATATCATAAATGATATAACCAAATAATACTGTAGCTATAACAGAAACTAGAGAACCAAAACTTGAAACAGCGTTCCATCCAGCAAATGCATCAGGATAATCTGGAATTCTTCTTGGCATCAATTGTGTTAATCCTTAATATCATCTTTATAAGACGCACTTAAGACTCCTTTCCTTACGGAAAATTACATAGGGACAATATATTAATAATATAATTAAGTTAAGTCCTATATAAATTATACTTATTTATTGTGCTTAAAAATAAGTATAAGGTTCAGACTATGTCATTCACCCTAAGGATATTAAATGATTTAGGGATGATTGGGCGCTAACTATATTATTGTTAGTAATATAGAGTGCAAGATTATTGTTAATACTACTCACTTGCTAGTCGTTGAACGTTTTTATTTCTACACCACAAGTATTCAAGTCCTGCTTAGCTTAATAATTATTTAGCCTGTGGAGATATTGAAATAGACTTCGCTGCAAATTGTCCTAGAATAGTGTATTTTAAGCCCCACAGTTCTAGGGTGTTTTTGCAATTCACCCAATTTACTAATGGTATTATACTACCATAGAGGCATAAAAATTAATCTAAATGTACGCGTGAAAATATTTTTCCTTTGAAAGGAAGTTTGCTATTTAAATATTTAGTTAAAGTATCTTTACCCATTTTAAAGTGTTTAATACATTCAACTGTAGAAAATACGCCAATCTTTTTTAGAGTATCAGCTTCATAAACATAAACCAATTTTTGTAATTTAACTATGGTAGCAGGAGATTTAACAACACCAAACATAGGATTTTATTCCTTTTCTATCTTTTGTTTGCATTGCAATAAATTCAGGAGAAAAAGTTTTACCAAACATAGGATTCAAGCTTCCTTTTCATTTAATTTAAAAATAGAATTATGTTTAAAACCTAAGGTTGTACCTGCTGTAGGAGAAAGGTTTAATTTTCTATCTGAAAATTTTTAAATAAAATATCTAAATAATATTGTTCTCTTTCTAATATAAACTTTTTTTGATGTTTGTTGCAATGGTCCTAAATCTTCTAAAATAGCTAAACAAAAAATTATTATGTCCATATTTTTAAGCTGTTATAAATAGGTAAATTTCTGGAAAGAACACTAGGACTAAAGTAATTTAACAATCTTGTAGAACCTGTAGAAGCACTACCTATATATATTTTACCATTTATTAAATTAGTCCACTGGTAGATAACAACTCTTTTTTATATCAGTACCAATAAGATTTCTATTTAATTTAGGATAATAAACACACACAGGTTCATTTAAAAAAATTGGTTTTACAAAAGGGCCAACAGGGAAAAGAGAAATAGCAGATAGGATAATATTTTCATTTGTATAAGATGTCATTTTCAAACATACCCGAAATACCTAAAAAATGTTGAGGGAAAAAAGTTAAATTAACCCCAGCGAACAATGTCCAGAAGTGTACTTTCCTAATAATTCATTGTATGTTAAACCAATGATTTTAGGAGTCCAAAAATAAAATCCACCAAATAACGCAAAAACAGCTCCCATTGATAAAACATAGTGGAAATGCAAAATTGTGGACTATCTCTTTATTTAATCCGGAGGTTTTTAATAAAAGGTACTTTTGTCCATAAAGATTTTTTATTCTGTATCCAATCCAATACAAAATTAGAATAAATTTTAAATTCTACACTTTCAAAATCTGATTTTTTATAACCCTAATCTCTATAAATTTTTTAATTTGAGTCACTCTATAAAATTAAAATCAGAATATAGTCTATTAACCATAAAATAATCATATAAAGGTATCATACCTTTAACGTTTGAAATTTAAAAAGCTATAGATTATAAATTTGATTTGTTTTCTTAGAAGAATGTTTTCTTAATAATATACATGGTTTATAATAGGTATAACATTATCTAAATTTAACTTAGAAGTATACTCATTATATTTAAATTCTAAATTACATTCAATTCATTATTAGTAAAATAAATACTATTGAACCGTCAGTATCGATTAAACCAGCAAAATATGGATCAACGTGATATATTGTAATCAGGTTCAATGTATTCAATATTACATAAAGAACAAGCTTTTTTAAAACCATTTGATTTAATCCTAATTAACCCATTAATTTGTTTATTAGATTTAACTTATCTGCAGTTTTATAAACTGTGTAAATTGAATAAGTTTATTTTATCAGTTCTTAATGTACCGAAATGTAAATAATTTTGAATACGAGTTAAAATTCTTATATCTCTATTATGTAACTTTATTCTAATTGATTTTAAAACTAGTTTTGAATTTGGATCTGTACTCTTTCTAATATCGAAATTACCATCTCCATCTATTATTCCTGCTAACCAATGATAAAATTTCTCCTCTGAATTATATAATTGACGTATAGTCTCTGAGAATCCTTGCAGTTTTCGGCTGATTTATATTTGCATTAATTGATTTAATAGCAGTATAATATCAATTTGACTATTTAATAGAAGATTAAAGCTTCCACTACATCTAGAATATTTCTAGATAATTTTTATTAACTGAATAATAGGACTAAATAGTAAATAATTAACTAAAAATATAGTTCCCAGCATATAGTCAATTGCAGAATAAAATTTATTCAGGCCCATTTGAGCTACTACGTAATAAGTCTATAATTAGCCTCAGTCACCTGAGGGATCGGACTATAACTTCTTATGTTAATTAAATTAATTATTTAGATTTGATTCTCTTTATAAAATTATTTTAATAATAAGTATCGCGTTTAGTTCTACGGATCCTACTATTATAATTTTACTACTCTTTTTTTATAGATAAAGCAAGAATAACTCCTTTACTCGGCACTAAATAGTAAGTATTTAGTAAAAAAATAAATTGGTTTCCACGGTATTGTCTTTATACCACAAAATTTATTAAGCCCTTAATTAATAAAATATAAAGATTTCACCTTAGCAAAATTAAAAATTTTACCGTTTAAATTATATATATTATTTATATATAAATAAACATGGCGATATTACCTCAAGACACTTAAATATTTTATATTATAGTTGCAGACCATTTATTATAAGATAAAATTTTATTTCCAATTAAAGGATAATTACTAAAATGATTTTTTATTAAAGTTAAACAAGGTTTACCTGATATAGATAATCTATATTGTGTTTTTATAGATCTTAAATCTTTATTAATACTATTTTATGTTTAGAATTAAAAATTGTTTTTATGGCATTTAAATATATATATCATTATTTTGAGAAATATAAAATGAAATTGCTTTATTATTTCTAAATCGAAAACATCCTTCAGCTTCTATAAATCCTGATAGCCAGCCTTTAAAATAATGAGGTATAAAAAAAGAATTATTATAAGAATTAATTAAATCAATTTGTAAATCAAATTTTTGATCTCTAGTTTTTAAATGATAATCCCAATCCTTATTTTCAATACATTTAAGTAAATGTTCTAGTTGACAAATTTTATTACTAGTTAATAAAGGATATTTAGATAAAATATTTAAACAATTTCTTACATCTTTTTTAGAAACAGAGACCCATTTTACTTTAATTATTTCTTTATTTTTTCTTTCATAATATATTCTACCTCCTATATATTTTGAGATTAATTTTAACTTTCTTCATTTTTATTTAAATATTTTAATCCTATTTCAAATCCACCATAAATTTTATTTATTTTATTTCTTCTAATTATAATAGATCCATCACCTTCTAGTAAACCAACCCAAAATTGTTCTATATAATCTTTAAATTGATCATCTTTAGTTTTTAATAAAAAATTTATCATTATCAATATTTGATTATCAATAAAAAATTTATTACCATCATGAAGGGCTATATCCATTGATGCGTTTGCAAGTGTTACTCCTGTTACTTAGGCTTATAATAATTTGTGGTAAGAAAATATAAAGTCTTTATATGATTTATTTAGTTCTGCACATTTTTTAATAGTATTGTGTCCTATTTTTAATTCTTTTGAAGCAGTCATAACACCATCATATCTACATATTAATTCTTTATTTAAATTAAAAACAAATACAGCTTTTTTAACAAATGAATTATTTTTAATTTCAGATACAATCTGATTACCTTCGATGGAAGAAAAATCTAAGATTAAAGGAATGTCTGAGATATTATAGGGTATAGAAGAAAAATACCATTCACCTCTAAACAAAGATTGATTATCAATATAAGTTTTTATTGTTTCTGAATTAGCATTAATAGCTTTAGCTAAAGTACATACCGAAGGATATATAATAAGTAATTTTTTATCAGAATTATAAATATAAACAGGACTATTTGATTTAGAAAGAATTATTTTTAATTTAGATTCTGGTGAATGAGATTTTGAAAAGAAAGGATTGTTTTCTCCAGTTAAAGCCAGACTTATTAAAGCTTTAGTTTCTTCTGAATGTGTTCTATTTTTAGCTAACTCTGACAATAAATTTTTTGTCTCCTCGGTATGTTTAAAACCTAAGGAAGAATAACCTTGTTTTAATACATTGTAATAAGGTAATAGTTTCATTATCCAATGTGTTTCTCTCCCATCCCTAACGGGGTCCCTAACGGGGTCCCTAACGGGGTCCCTAACGGGGTCGGAGTATAACATCCATTGAATCAGTTTCTACATATTCTAAAATTAAAAGAGCAAAATTATTTTGTCCATATTTAGATAAAGCTTTTGTTATTGGCATATTTTTATTTTTATTACTATTTAAAAAACTACTATTTAAGTAACTACGCATTCTTCTTGTTAAATCAATAGAACTACCAACATAGGTGTGATCATTTATTAAATTAATAAAATAATATATTCCAGCTTTTTTATTATTTTCTTTATAGATTTTTAATCTATCCTCTTTAAAGTTATTATAAACTTTTGTTGGATTTAACTCTTCAATTGTTTTAATTAAAAAAGGTGTAGATAATCCGATATTACTGTTTTCAAATAAATTTAAAAAATACTCTTCAATAACTATTACTATAAATTATTATAATTAGGACTATTTCATCTCATTTATTATATCAGCGAGCAAATAAGTAAGAGAAACTCGTATAGTCTCTGTGGATTTTTAGGGAGTCTACACCTAATTTTCCTGCTGATTATTCCTTTCAGTCCCACGCCTACATTGACAGGGCAGTGGCAAGGTTTGAGTTAAAAAAGAAATTTTACTAATATCTAGTTTCTTAATCTTAAGAATGTTCCAGCATTTGGAGTTATTTATCGTGGAGCAAAAGAGTTTAAACTCCACCCATTGTAAATAGAGCTAAGAATCCTAAAATGAATAATAATGGTGTAGTATATCTTAAGCTTCCACCATATAAAGTTGCTCAGGGTTCAGCCTTTTACCATCACAGGTACAGCAAGGCTTATTTTCTCAGTATAAAAATGAATTAAATTAAAACATATCTATTTATACCTTATTTAGTTGTTAAGCTAAAAACCGTCACCGGTGAACTGGACCATTCCTTGTAATCTCATATACATTGTTTTAAACGTTGTACTTAGATGATCATGTGGCGTCTGGCCTCTACGCTTTTACAATGATAGTTTCCCAATAATTGACTTAGTTCGACGATAGTCTCAATTAAATTCGGTTTCTAAAATTGAGATTTCCCTCGAGTTTGCCACTTCAGAATTATATTAAATTTAATTTGTAGAGCATAGATGGTATAAAATAAGGTAACAAATTAGCTCTTATTTTTAAAATAGACTTAGCTGAAATATAAATAGTTGGTTGATTTCTTTGCATGTGGATATTGCAATTAATATTAAATTTATATGTTAAAACGCTAATTATAAAAACACAATCTTTAACAGTAAAACTTTGTGTTTCTAAATACAGACCTTTACCTGCTTTAGTGCCATCACCCATTATCCAATAAGCTAAAAATTCATAATCAATTATTTCATATAAATTTAAAGGTACAACCTTAATCCCTTTTACATAAAACATGTTATGTAGTTCCGTAAAACAAGGATAAAATCTAGTGTATAGACAAATACCTTTAAATGTTTTATTTTGTATTTTAGTTGTTGTTATAATTGGATAAGAAGAACAAAAATGATGAAGTCTATTTAAAGTAAAAAGCACTAATGCAGAATTAGCCAAAGATTGTTTAAACATAAATCTAGTATTACCTGATTTATTTATTTCCAACCAAGCATCTGAAATTAATAGACCCCCTAACATTGATTGTAGTTGAGGTGGGATATTCACCATATGTCTGACTATTGAAGTAAATTTAGGGTAATTAATTGTACTTGTTAAATTTGAACCCCATACTACTATAGCTTTACAATTTTTATTAGCAGGTAGATAATTTCTATTTGATCTAGGAAATCTCTCTAGAAGATTTAAAGTACTATTATTTTTTAATATAATTCTGCTGGTCATTTGTCTCTTGCTGAAGGAGAATGACAACCAAGAAAAGATTTTTATTCCAGTTGGAACAGCAATTACCATTGTGAAATAGAAGATTTACCCCAACTACCTAAAATAATAATACTTTTTAGTAGAAATTAGTAAAAAATCCTTTCCCAAACCGTACGTGATAGTTTCCCATCATACGGCTTTCCAAAGAAAATAACTGTAATATTATTTCCTTCTGTTTCCCTTCAATTAAAAAATTTTTTATCTTTAATCTAATATGGAAACTCCGTCATCTCAACCCTTCCGAGTTTCAGATAATCCCAAATTCTTATATATACCGCATATATATCCCCTTAGGCCCCCTATATTCTAAATTGATCCTTTTTAAGTTTAGTCTACTACTTCTAAACTCCATTATTAATTAGAAATATTTGTAAGGGTTCGTTAACCTAGCCATAGGGATCGTAGCTCGAGAGTGAAATAACTTAAAAAGTTTAAACTCCCTTTTTTAACATGCTATTGTCAGCGTAAAGTTAGCCTTTACTGCCTAAGTTAAATGCTTTACATCACTAATTAATTTTATATAAAAAATGATCTACAAAATAAGGCAGAATAAATGGTTTAATTTTCATTAAACTTTTTCCATTTATATAAATTCTAAATTTATTTTTTTCCTTTTGGATAGTAGGATTAATATCAAATTTTAGAATTAAAATATTTACCAATAAAACAACTTCTTGCAAACTAAAATTATCAGTACATAAAACTAGCCCTTTAGCTCTTTTACTCCCGTCATTTAATTTTAATTATTATATAGTAGATTAATCAAATTATTTGTAAATAACTAAATTAAAAATAATGGGCCCTCTTTCTCACCCTCTTTTTTTACAGCAAAGCAAAAAACTAGATTAGGTTTTTTTTTTAAATTATTACCTATTCCTACACTTATTTTTGCTGTAACTTGATATTTCTACTGTTTTCCGTTTGAATTATAAAGATTAGTTTAATTTATATTTCATAGAGTCATGAAAATAAGGTGAAACTAGCTCTTTAAATAAAGGTACAGATTTAGTTCTTATATTTATTCTATATTGATTTTTATCTTTACTGTGTTTTTGCAAAGTGCAATCTAAATTAAATTTCTCTTTAAGAACTGAACTTAGTAATTCTACTTCATTTAATGTATAACTATTAGTATTGAGAATAAAATTATTTCTATCTCTATTACCATCATCCATTGCCCAATAAGCTAAGCCTATAGGTGTTAATAATTCACCTATATTTAAAGGAATAACTTTTTTACCTTCCGGATAAAATAACGAATATAATTCATTAAAACAAGGTAAATAATATGTATTAAATCTAACTCTAGAATAAACTTTATTTGTTCTAGGATCCGGTTTACGCTCTGAAATTTTTGGTTCAGAATTACAATAATCTTTAAATAAATCATAGAGATGAAATATATAATCTTTATTAACTAAACCTTGTTCAAATTGTAAATTTGGATTACCATTTTTAGTTAATTTTTGTATATATAAATCCCCTAGAATTAACCCTATTAAGATATCTTTTAAATTCTGAGGTAAAATTATTGTGGCTCGTTCTAAATTAGAAAGTCTAAATTGAGAAGAGGATGTCTGAAAGGCCCGTTTTTGATTAGTACATTTGTAAAAATCATATAAATAAGGAGTTAAAGTAAGAAATAAATTTTTAGTTTCTTTTTTAGGTATACATATATAATGAGAATTTCCTTTAGATTTTAAAATACAATTAATATTAAATTTAATAATTAGTATATTTATTAATCTAACTTTATCTGAAATAGAAAAATCTTTTAGATAAAAATGTAACTCATTATTTTGAATATTATTTGTAGCCATGATCCAATGAGCTAAAACCATATAGTCCATATAAAAAAATAATTCTTGTTTAACTGTTTTTTTTTATTGATCATTAATAGTTAAATAAAATAAATTAAAAATTTCATTTAAACATGTTAATTGTCTAGTTTGTAAGTAAACACTGTAAAAAATTTTTCCTCTTGTAACTGTTTTAGCAGCAGACATAGGTAAACCTGAGCATAGATAACCAAGTTCATTGTAAATGTACCACAAATAAGAAAAATTAATAATAGATTGTTTAAAACCAATTCTAGTATTCCAATGTCCTCTTTTTTGTAGCCAAGCATCTGATAAAATTAAACCTATAATAATACTCTTAACTCTTGGTGTTAATTCAAGAAGAATTTTTTCACTATTTGTTAATCTGGGTTTAAAACTCATAGAATTAATACCAATTTGTTTATTCCATAAAGTTATTTGCTTGCAAGAAGTATTAGTATTTGTAGATAAATTTTTTTTTAATAAAGAATTAACATTAGAAAAGGATTTTGATGAAGGATTTACCCTTAACGATATACATAATGAGATGGCGCACGTAGCAGCTGTGAAATATGCTCTTGTCAAAAACTACACTATTAATTTAAATAGGCATAGTTAATTGGACTATATCTTCATCCTAGGAGTCTAGGAGTTTGGCGTGTTAGTCTCTGAGATAACCCTTTAGTTTTCTAATTTTATTTAACCCTTCTAAGGTTAAATGTTCCTTACGTTGAATGATGCGATAAACTTTACGCCATTTTAAATAATTAATATATTTACTAGCATTTAATAAATGAAAATTATCAAAATAGTTAACAACATTATAAGCAACTTTAAAATTAGTTGAACTATAACTATACATATTATCATTAAAATGATAAACGTGACCACCTAAAGCTTTTTGTATTAAATTTAGCAATTCAGGATATTTTTGTTTAATTCTAAAAGTCAATATTATATTAAATCCGGTTTTATGTGTTTTACTTTTGTTAAGAAATATACCAAAAGAACCATCTGCGTCTGCAAATCCAGCTAGCCAATGGTTTTTTAAAAGATAAAAATTAGCTTTAGGTAAAATAGATTTTCCAAATTTAACATCATATTTGTGTTTAATTAATTGATCTATTTTATGTTGACCTAATAATTTACCATTAATCAATGAAAATATTATTTCTAAACCAACTTTATGCCGTAAAACATATCTAACGGAATTTTTATTTTTTAAAAAGAGAACACTTCCATAACCTATTCTTTTTTTAATATAATAAGCAGAACTAATATCATCCATATGAAAAGCTATTTCAACTCTATGGTCTTCTATGTATCCATCGCCCTCAATTAAACCAGCTAAATAATAACCTAATTCCTCATCATTTTGAGGTTTATTGTGTTTCTTTAAATGATCTGAAATTAAAAAATCTTCAGAAATTAGTTGTAGCTGTTTATCAAAGTCGAATTCACAATTAGTGTCATCCATTTGTTGGGTCGATAACACTAACGGATTATCTGCTGATTGTTTATTATCTAATCGAAAAAAATAATTTAATATTCCTTTTTGGCTATTTATAAATAAAAAGGTATTATTTTTTATTAATTCAATTAAATTATAGTGAAAGATTTTTCCTACTACGCTTACCGTAGGTGGACTTACTCTAAGAATAAATTTTCCAGCAAATAGCCAAATAATAATAAGATATGTTACCATATCAGACAACACAATATAAGTATCAACCATAAAAAAAAGTAATAAATTTATACAAAAATATATAATATTACTAAATTTTATGGACTATTTCTTATTCTTATCTCATAAGTTTTAACTAATTACTTTGCAATTAAAGTACAATATAAAGTATTAAATTATTAATAAGAATTTATCATATAGTCTCTGTGGTAATGATTCCCTGCAAGTTACCCTTTTTAAACTAATTTTGACGAAACGCTATTTTGTTCGTATAGCCTAAATACAAGTTTCTCGCATATAGATAAATAATAATAAATTATATTTCTATAATTAACGACGCTTTACACTTAAACTAAAGACCTATTTTATAAAGCATAGAAGGTACCATATATTTAGAAACTAAATTTTGTACTTTTGGTAAACTCTTAGCACTAATATATATTCGATAATGCCCTAATAAACCTAATCTACCTGGAGCTTTGTGTGTAGTACATTGTAGATCTAAAACATTTATTAAGTGATTTTGTAAACGGACAGTATCAGAAAAAGAAAAAAAGTCAGTACAAAGATAGATTCCTCGACTAGAAGTAAAAGACCCATCTTTGCCTTTAGGCGGAGATCCAGTGAGCTAAAGCCAAAGGTGTTAAAAGATCTAAATTAGAAGGTACTATTTTTACTTTACCATCATAAAACATAGAATAAAATTCAGTACACATACCCCGTTAGGGAGGAAGAGCTTTTGTCCAAAAATTTAAACTAGATATATGTTTTATTTGTTCATTCTCGAAAATTTGAGGAACATAAATGAGATAAAATAGAATATAAAGAGACAAAATATTCTTTAGCTTTAATAGATTGTATAAAACCAAACCGTGCATTTTTAGATCTAAGGGCCATTTCTAGTTTTCCATCTCCTAATAAAGATCCAAACAATATTTCTCTGATCTCACGTTCATCATACTTATAAGTTTTAGGATTAGATACATACTCACCCGAAGTTATAGGAATAATATTATTTAATAAAAAAGCATTTCTAATTATATTGATAGGATCTAAAGGTGTATTTAGAGAAGCATCAAGCCCAACTGAAAACATATGGTGAGACCAAACTAAGAATCCTAATATACCAATTGAGAACATTGCATAAACCATACCTAGATACTAATACAAAATATTAAAATTTGTATTTTGGACCATCTCTTTATTTTTCAATTTTTTCCCATTTATCCCATTTCAATAAAAATTTTTTCCAAGCTTTACCCAAGATAGAATTGTCAGTTGCTAAATGAGCCTTTAAATCTCTAAGTTCATGGTATCTATTAATCGCTTTTAAACGATTATGTTTAGCTGATCTAGAAGGACACAGTTTAAAATAATCTAATAATTTGATAATTTCTGGTTTTTTGTAAACTACCCATTTGAAACTTTCTTTTTGAGTATAAATAGTTCCACCGTACAGGTCCAATAAAAGATCTAAAATAAATTTATTTTTTTGTGATGCAGTAATAAACATTTGAGAGGATTTTAAATTTAAATAAACACTACCATCACTATCAAAGAATCCAGAGAACCAACCATTATTATAAGTTAAAACTGAAGGTTGAATCAATGGAATATTATACTTTTCACAAATTTTATTTAATTGAAGTAATCTAACTGGGTTTCTTATTTCCCCGTTTACTGCATTTATCAAAGCTAATAAACCTGATTTATGATGTAGTCTATATCTTAACCAATTAACTCCAGATCGTAATTTAACCGAACCACCAAATCTTTGTTTTATTTGATATAAACAATGTTTGTCTCTTGTTTCCATTACGATTTCTAGACTAGCATACCCTTTTTTAGATAATTGAAAACAACCATCTCCGTCTATCAAACCTGCTAACCATTGATTAAATATAGATTCACTACTAAAAAGATTTTCTCCATTATTATGATAATTATTTGGCAAAGACAATGTAGAATAAGTTCTTATTTGTCGGGAACTTTTAAACCTTGTTTCACTAATAAAGATTTTATAACTCGACTTTTTATTTAAAGTCCAAAGTTCTAATATTAAGGTAGGATCAATATTGAAAAATAACAAACATAAAAAGCTAATTTATTTTCTTCCGGTGTTCATCCCTGCTTTAAGAATTCTAATTTCCTCTAAGCCATCTTTAGTTAAATGACCTTTAGATCTCATAATTTCCGCAGCTTTACAAAAATCTTCGAAATTTAATACTTTGGATCCTTCAAGAGGGAAATTTTTAAAGAAGGGTATTATCTGTTGATCAATGTCTTTGAATTTTGTCACAATAAAACGGATTGCATTTTTTCTTTTTTAATTCTTCCACAACCAAATAATTCTATACATCTTTCCATTAAAACAGCATCTCTGATATGCTGGGTTATTTGAAATGTTAATTTTGGGGTAAAACCAGTTTTTGTTTTATCTTTATAAATATCAATTGAAAAACAGCTTTCACCATCTACAAATCCGGTTAACCAATTATGATCGACATTAGGAGTTAAGTCAAGTAAGGGTCTAGGAAAGGTATTGACATTAGGAAAATCAAATTTCAATGTATCAGGTAAACCTGTATTCATTGAAGCTCTAATACTCACAATCTTTATAATTCCCTCCATCGTAAGATGTTTTTTGAGATTTATTAAATCAATAGCGAGTTTAAATAATTTAAAATCAATTTGTTTCTGAGTTATTAAAGGATATTTTAAAAAATGTGGAATTATTATATCATTTAAATCGGAAAGAGAACTAACTCCATAATAAAATGAATTTTTATTACCTTTTGAAATATAACCAACCCCAAAATATAATTTTATTCTTTCTAATAAAAAATGATCTTTTTCACCTAAATGGATTAGAAAACAGGGTCGAATATAATAACCTACTTTTGATAAATTAGTTTTCCTAATTGATACAGAAAAACAACCCTCCGCATCTGTTAATCCAGAGACGTACCAAGGATTTAAAGGAGAAGGCTGTCTTAGACTATAAGTAGAATAACCACGAGAATCAAATTTATTCTTAAATTTTGTCCAGCTTTTACCTAAAATTGAATTTGGCGTTGCTGAATGAGCTTTTAAAATTTTTAGTTCAAGGTATTTTTTAATTGCTTTTAAACGATTATGTTTAGCTGATCTAGAGGGACATAGTTTAAAATAATCTAATAATTGTTTTATTTCAGGGGTTTTATAAACTGTCCATGTGAATTTTTTTTTAGATATTTCCATAGCTCCACCATATAGATCTATAAGTTGATTTAAAAGATATTGATTTGTATGCGAAACAGTAATTAACAATGAGGTAGTAGAGTCTGTAGAATTTTTAATTAAATCAACACTACCCTCACTATCAAAAAACCCCGAAAACCAGCCATTATTATAAGTTAAAACTGAAGGTTGAATAAATGGAATATTATAAATTTCACAAATTTTATTTAATTGAAGTAATCTAACTGGGTTTCTAATTTCTCCATTTACTGCATTAATTAAATCTAATAGACCTTTTTTATGGTGAACTCTATATCTTAGCCAATTAATTCCAGATCGTAATTTAACCGAACCACCAAATCTTTGTTTAATCTGATATAAACAATGTTTGTCTGTTATTTTCATTACAATATCCAGACTAGCATACCCTTTTTTAGATACTTTAAAACATCCAGTCCCATCAATCAAACCAGCTAACCATTGATTAAATATAAGCTCAGAATTTGTTGCCGTTTAGTCGAATATTCAATAAGTAAAAAGATTTATGTGAATAAGACGCCTTTAGATACTTTAGTTAAAAATGGAATAATCTTTTTATTAGGGTTTATTTTGAACTTGAATACTTTACTATGAATAGTATTTGGAGTATATGCACAGAGAAAAATATGAAAAATAACAAAACAATATGGCTCTGAAATTCCTACTACATCTTAATCCGCAATTCATTAAATTGGATTGTATATTTTAATATACGTGCGTTGGTTATTTGCGGATTGTAAGAATAAAAAATTTTACCATCAAAAAACTAAAGTGAAGACTAACTGTTAAGTAAGCAGTATACACGCACTTATTTTATAGACCATGATATTTAAAAGAATGAAAATATAAAAAATAATATAAATTGATTACTTGTATAGTATTTGTTTATATAAAGTACTTAGTTCCTGCATATAGTTGTTTCGAAATATCAATTTGATATTTAGGGATCTTGACCAAAGATAGGTTTACCTGAGAATGTTGATACATATGGTAACAATACCAAAACCAGGTATAATTAAAATATAACAATAACTTTGGATAAGTAAATAATAAATATTAAATAAGATTAATTTAACATTACACTCAAGAACTCACGATCTTGTTAGGACTTTATTTATGAATTATCTTCATTATTCTATTCATTGTTTTTTTAAGTTTAGTTATTTTTTAAACCCAAAGTAGTTAAATGTTCTTTATTTTGAATAATAATATAAGCTTTTCTCCATTTTAAATAATTACATGTTTAGATGTAATAAATGAAATTTACAAAATATTAATAACATTTTTAGCCGAACCAAAACTAGTAGAGGAATAGTAATAGGTGTTTGACTTTTTCTATGACCTATGTTACCTCCTAAAAATGTTTAATTAACAATAATATATTTTTTTTTGATCTATTTGAAAAGCTAATCGTACTTCAGTTTTTCATTTCTATTTATTATTTGATTTGAAAACTAGCATCTGCATCGGAAAAGCCAGCTAACCAATGATTATTTAAATTAACTTCAGTATTCACACTAAAATTAGAAAATGTTTTAAAATAAGGATTTGACAATATATTATTATTTATCTGATCTAGTTATTTTGAGATCTAATTTTTCCATTTATTAAATTAAGTACTTTAATATTCCTGCTCGATGAGCTACTACTAATATAACTGCTTTTTTATTTTTAACTTATATACATTACCGTAACCTATTCTACCTTTAATATAATAAGCTAAAAACGCGTCTAATTCGTTAAAAACAATTACTAATTGCGGTGTATTAGAAAAAGACCATCCCATCTATTAAACTGCTATAAGAAAATTCAGTGTCGCTTGTTGGTTTTAAATGAGTAGGTAATGAATAGAAATCTTTTGAATCTCATAATTATTGCGTAAAGTCTCTGAGGTGCTTTTATTAATAAATTTAACAAAATTACCTGCAGATTTACTTATTTGTTTAAACTTTGTTACTATGACCTTAATTGGGTTGGAGTATTTTAAATTTTATAAAAAGAGTTGTTCCTGCAAATAGCAATATTAAGAAGCTTACATTGCCGACTTGGTGACGAAGACAAGTAATATGTTTTTTATTTTTTGTATAATTTATAACTTAAATAATCCAAGCAACTTCCCTTACTCAAGTAAAATATGGAACTTATCTTGGAAATTAGTTTTATCGTTTACTATATCAAAAATAGTACTCTATTAAGCTAAATAACTTAAACGGTCCTAATACTTAGCTTAACCTTGCATTCTTAGGGCTAATAAGGGAACAAAAGGCTTATAAAATTTTAAGCTTTGCCAAACCTGTCCGTTAGGGTAAGACAGGAAAGGGTGATAAAGATAGCATAGGCTAACAAAAGTAGTTATACTTACCTAATTTATTTACCTAATTTGTAATTAATAGTTTATGAGGGTTAGCACCGATAAAATATTTTTTGATCCGGCTTATTAGTAATGTCCCGAAAACTACACTTGATATTAAAACAAGTGGATACTGCTTTAATTAAACGAACACGACTATCTTAATCAAATCTTGTACATTTAAATACATACCACAATTTGCAAAATGCCATAATCCATTATTAAAATAGCTAGAACAATAGGTGTAATAATTTAAGAAATAAGCAAAGAAACCTGTTTTACCCATCTACCTTTTACCTTTTAATAGAAATATAAGGCTAATATATCTAACTCTTGGTTAAATTTAGTTGAAATAAATAATCTCCAAGCCGTATACATCTTACCTTTTTTCCGGACGATAAAAGCAGATTTATTTAAATTTGGAGAACCTTTAGTTAAAAAGATTTGTAAGATTAAAAAGATAAAAGCGAAATATTCAATATGAATATGGCTTTGTTTAAAACCATAAAATCTTGAACTTTTATTATGGACAATGAAACCATCACCAAGTAAACTACCTACGAGCACACTCTTTAAATCTGCTTTGAATAAATTAAGTTGTTCTTGTGTAATAACATGTTGATAGTTATTATATAATATAAGGTTGAACTAATACACGCCTCAAACTATTTAAAACTTGAAGAACTAGTTAATTCGGAATAGTCTACCTGATCCGGAGGATAAGAAGAGATGTATAGTTCAGTCCAATTAGCTAATTCTAAAAATGGCATAAAGGCTATAACTATTAATACAATTAAAGTTGTACAAATTATAAGGAATAACTGTTTTCGTGCTTTTACGATAAATAAGATATAAATTATACTGATACAAAAAATACATTAATATTACATGGACTTTATCTTTACCCTATATTCCAGGGATCTCATGTAAAGTCTCTGGGGCTACTAAACGCTAAGCCTGCTATTAAACTAATATCTGGTAAGATAGATGTTTAAATCATTGCATATAGTGAGATGCATGCTTTTTCATTACTGAAAAGCTAGGTTCTTAGTTAGAACCCATTCCCTATAACCTAAGATTTTTTATCTCTCTCTAAGGCCATGTACTACTCACCAATAACATCCCTAGATAGGTCTTATCTAGTTTCGTTACCACTTCATAGGTAGCCTTGTGTAGAATTAAATAATCCTAAAGGAAACCGACTGTACATTAAGCACCATTTCAGGTACCCACCAGTGACCCAGTCTGTAGCGATCTCATTAGACGACCGACGGTCTTTAGAGGAGAAAACTATTAACCGTTTTCACTAGCATTGCCACGTAAATATAGAGATTAATACATAATTTATATTTACATATTACCCCAGTCAGGGTAATTAATCAATTATAATCAAAAAATTATTATAATCTAATTTCTTCTAAGAGTTGATTAGATAAAATGATTATGACTAGATAGTAGCTTCCTAATAAGGAAATAACAATATAGTCTTATATATAAAATATTCTTAAAAAATCATAATAAAATATTATGATTCAACATCTGCTATATTGTCTTTAAATTAAGTTTTTACAAACTAATACTATCTTCAATTTTTCCCATTTTTTTACTTATTCATAATTATTATTTTAATTCAGAATATTTATTTACAGTTTTACATAAACTCACTAATTTTTGTTTCATTACAGGGTCTAAATGTTCTAATTTACTTAGTGAAGTATGTATTTGTTTCCATATTAAGTAACTAGTAAATTTCTTAGTTAAGAAAGTATATTTAGATTTATCAAAATAATCTAAAATAACTTTGGTATTAGACAAACCACTAACTCTATAATACCAATTATTAGCTTGATAATGTTTATAAATTTTACCAACTCCAAATAATAAAGATAATTGTTCTAAAACAATTTTTTATTATCTATCCCTTTTTGATTAAGATCGAAAAGAATTCTAAAAGAATTTTTTCTATTTTTAATAAAAGATGCATGAAAACAACCTCCGCATCTACAAAACCTGTTAACCAATTATCGTTTAATGTTATAGGTTTTGTTTTATCATAAGGATTAATAATTTCAAATATATCCATACTTAATCCAAATTCTTTAATTTTTTTTGAGGGTTTATTTATATTAGTATTTAGATTATTTAAAATTTTATTAAATGATTTAAGTTTATCTGGTGTTCTAATATTACCATTAAAAATTAAAGATATTAAATATAGACCAAGTTTGTCTTGTATTATGAAACGAGAAGTAGTTTTACCTTGAGTAATTACTTTACCCATATTTAACTCTTTTTGTATAAATTCTAATACTTGTTTATCACGTGTATCTTGTGTAATAACAAAGTAGAGATCTCCTCTACTAGCTGTAATAAAAGATCCATCGCCTTCACTAAAACCTATTAACCAATTTAAAAATTCAGGACTAGGTTGTTTAGATTTTCCATAAGTTTTAGAATTAAGTTGATAATATTTATCAAAATTAATAGGACCTGTTGGACAAATATAAGTTGAAATGTTAGAGTAAAATAATGTAGAATTAACTTCTTCCCTCTGGCCTACCACGGGATTTATAAATGCCAGGGGCAAAGGCTGAATAAGTAATATAATAACTAGAGAAAAGATGTTGGTAACATTCTACTAATATTTTAGTAATATTTTCCATAATTAATCTTAATTTGAATTATTATAAATTATTTTATTATTAAGTGCTTCACTCCCATCCCTAACGGGGTCGGGTACGTGATAATAAATCAGGTAATTTAAAATGATCTAAATGATCTTTGGATAATAATGATTTGTGAATACTTCTCCATTTAGTATAAATTTCTAATTTTGTTTTAACAGAATATCTATCAAAATAATAAAAAATTAAAGTTACAGGATTTTTACCAAGTTTAGAACCCTTAAAGATTATACGATTATGTTCCTTACCATTAGTTATTTTAGAGGTAAAGAGAATTCCACCTTTAAACAATTCTTTTAAGTGGTAAAATAACCATTTTTCTCCATTTTGTCCTATTTCAAAAGTTATAGAAATATAATGTGAAATAAATTTACGTCCTAATTCAATAGGTAAACAAAAATTACCGGCCTTCGGACAGCGTCTACAAATCCAGAAAACCACTCATCATTAAGTGAAGGCAATATTTGATGAGTACAAATGTTTAATTGTTTAAAATAAGGAATACCCTTAAAAGATTTATTATTAAAATAATTTGCTACAGATATAAATTGAAGATATCTATGATTTAAAACTAAGTTTCCATTTAGAAGAAGAAGAATTAAAAAAATATACTCCCGTTTTTCAACTAAATAAGTATATTTTTCTTCTTTTTTATTATAAATAATAGATCCAAAACCTAATACTGATTTTATATTTTTAAAATGGGTTTATGGATGGAATAAATACAAAAAGTAAAACCTTTATCACGTGATATTATCGTACCATCACCTTCATATAATCCTATTAACCATTCTAACCATTCATTTGGAATATTTTTACTGATTTCTTTTTTAAATTCATCAAATTTAAATACTGTTGATTTTGCTATTTCACACTCATTATGAATTAATTTAGAACAAGGATAACTTGACAATACACTACCCTTAAAGCTGGAGCATTTACAATTTAGAAAATATCCAGAATTTAAAATAATTATATAAAAATTTTCTTACTTAAAATATTAAGAAGAAAAGACTATATCTTGTTTCTGACAAATTAGAAATATGAATGTATAGTCGTTGAGGAAAAATTTCCTGCTGATTGACCTAAAATTAAATAAAATTTTTACAAGAACATGATAAAGGCTTGTAATTATCTATATAGTCGTTTAAGCATATAATTCATTTCGAAGTATAAATTAAATTTAAAATTTAAAACTCCACCCTTTAAAGTATAGGATCACCCTATAATAATTCTAATATAAATGAAAAATAAAGATAAAAATTGTGTTTTTTGTCCTACGGTGCCCTGCTGCAAAAGGAGACACGGTAGATAAACAGGCAGGATAGGTAGGCGGGTGCTATAGGAAAAAGAAAGGTGATTTTTATAAAGTAAACTAGGTAGCATATAAGGTAAAACTATCTGTTGTAACAAAGCTAAATCAGAATGAGGTATAAAAATTGTAGGTTGACCATGATCATCTACCATCCAACAATTAAACCCAAATTTATTATTTAATGCTGTAATTAATTTTTCATTATCACTAATTGAAAAACTATTTGTAGCTAATCCTACTCCTTTATTTTTTTTTTATAACCGTCACACATTATCCAATAAGCTAGAGAAACGGGTGTTATTAATTCAATAATGTTATTAGGTATTGTTTTTTTAAATCCGGTATCTGTTTTGGTGTAAAACAAATTATGATAATAGGTAAAAAAAGGAGTAGATAAAGTAGTAAAGTGCCAAGTTTTGTATGTTTTTAAAGTTCTTTTGTCTATTCTCTCCCTCAATTTAGGTGTATTAGGAGAATAAAAACAAAAAAATTTAAACACGACTTATAAGAAAGAAAAAATCAGTTCTAATGTGACTTTGTTCAAATCTTAATCTAGCATTAACTTTGGCTTTTTCTAACCAACCATCGCCTAACAGAATACCTATTAAAACTCCTTCAATAAAGTTTGATTTTAAAATTAATTTTGTTCCCTGACTCTGTTCCAAATAAATTTTTATCATTTAGTTTAGATTGATCACTCTAACTATACTAAATTATACTTAATTTTTTTAAAGAAAAAAGAAAATTTAAAAGTGATTACATGTTCATTTTTATAGAAATGGAATATATCTTCATCTAAACAAAATTCCAACAAGCCATTTTTTTTTTAGCATGATAAGGTTTAATTGTATAAGATGTTTCAGTATATTCTCTGAGGATTTTATTGGTATATTATTAAATTAATTTAACCCTTTAATTTATCCTGCTGATTGTCCATTATAGTATTTGTAGTTTTTAACCTAAATAGGTACTAAAATAGCAGGAGTTTCAGCAAATAGTTAAATTAGGAAGCAGTAACACCTCCAGCTGGATCATAAAAACTAGTATTAAAGTTTCTATCTGTAAGAAGCATTGTTATTCCACCGGCTAATCAAATTTGTATAAATTTTTATTTTTAATTAAATAATAACAAATAAACTATTATAATATTTTTATTATTCTTAATTTATTTTAAATGTTAACACTAATAGGAAATACAGCTAAAAAATGTAAACCATAATTAAAAAATAAAAATAATATATAATTAGTAAAGCTAAAATTATTATTTCTATATTTAATATTTTAAACTGTAATTTTAAATATATAACTATATATTTATTTGTAAAAAAAGATAATATTTTATCTTTGTAAATAAATAGTATAATATTGTATAAAAACACATAAATATAAATAAAGCATGATAGTCATTATAAAAAGACATATAGAAATAATATGATGCTGATCCATTAAGAGTTCAACAGGATAATTAATTTGTTGTGGTTTCAATGCTTTAATAATTGGTAGAACTAATTCGTCAATAAATGATGATAATTCTGAATTATTACCATTAGAAGAAGGTAGAAATGATGCAACATCAGATGAACCAGATCCATTATTTATTTCATTTTGAACTGACTCAATTAAAGTTTTATCATTAGAAACATCTAATTCTACAGTATCGTTGCTTTCATTACCCATTTCATCCTTTTTCCAAATCAATCTCCAATTTTTAACATGATCTCTAATATAACTAGGATCATTTATGATATTTTCAATAATTTTACCTCCAGTATCTATAGCAAAGGCTCCTAATCCTGTACTTATTTTAGAAAAACCTTTACCAGGAGCTCTTGTTACATGCATATGTATTGCAGCGGTAGAATAAATAAAAATACTTCTTACAGTACTTGACCATGTACCATTGGACATAACGATATTTCTAGTAGTTTTAGTTTCGTTATTAGTATTATTATTAGTATTATTTATGTTATCTCCTTCACCTAGGTATAATGGTTGTAGTTCTAAATCTAAAGAGAAGTACGATAAAAAATTAGAAATTAAACCCATAATAATCATTGTAGTTCTAAATACAACACAATAATAAAATATGGTCAAATATTGTTAAATTTATTTTTTTAATATTTTCTAAATAATTTAAAATAAATAAGTAAATTATGCTAGAAATAATTATAATAAAATGATTATGTTGGATAGTAAATCAAAAATTGTATTTATTTATTTATGAGTATTAAAATAAAATAGAATATTATAAATAGTTATTGTTATCATTAGTTAAATTTATTAAAATAAAATAAATAAAAATATACAATTTGGACTATTTATTATACTATAAAATAGTAGGGTACGTATAGTCTCTGAGTTTCCCCTTGGGTTAACTGCTAATAACTTAAAATTTAATATTTTAACTTAAAAAAAAAGTAATTAAAATTTAACAAGCTTACTAGCAAATAGTATTCTTCAGGTATTATATTTCATAATATTAGGCATTGTTTTTATAATACCGGTAGTGAAAGTAATAATAAGATTGCTGTAACAAATATAGCCCATACGAATACAAATAACAATAAAATTTATCTACTCTCCAGACCTTTTAGCTGGCCATCCATCCCTGCCCTGCCCTGCCCTCCTGCCCTGCCCTGCCCTGCCCTGCCCGTACGGGAAGGGAAGGGAAGGGAAGGGAAGGGAAGGAAGGGAAGGGAAGGGTAGGCAGGAGAGAAGTTTTCTTCCTTAAGGGTTTAGGACTTTGAAGGGGTAGAGGGATTTTCTTCGTAGTAGAGATACGATTAGCATTTAGACTCTCCCTAATTATAAAAAGAATAAGGAAGCCATTACTTTTTAATCGACCCAGAAAACGGTGGCAAATTGCGCTTCAATACTAACCGGATCCATATAAACCTGCAGGCTTCATATTGCTAAAATTTTTATTGAAATTCGGACTATCTCATATCATAGTAATAATGATTATCCCGTATAGTCTCTTAAGTAATTTACCTTATAAACAAAAAACTATTTTATTTAAGAATAATAAGTTAAATGTGCCAAACTTGGTTAAAGTCAACTCAATTTTTTTGGGGTCCAAGATAAATATTATTACCTGTAGATTATCTCTAAAATTTAAATTTTAACTTAAACAATTTTATTATCCTTATTTTCGTTTAATATTTTGTTGTGGCCAATTGCTCGGACACGAGGTAATATAATGATAAAAAAAAATTAAATAATAAGTATTAAATTTATACAAGAACTCTCTACATTTAGGGATATTTTTATTATTAAATCAAATAGCCGAAGGCATCCATGAAAAAATAATACGCTATTTATACTTAAAAATAAGTATCTTAAAAAGAATTTACAAATTTATTTTTAAAAGTAAAAAATTTTTTTTTGGCCATTGCTCCCTGACTGGCAAGGGCAGGGGCAAGGGCAAATTAAAAATAAATCAATTAAGAATAAGAATTCTTTAAAAATTTAACTGCTTATGATGAACGATAGATAAAATAATATCTGTTTAATAATATAATATGAAATCTTATTAAAAATCTTATTTTTCTTATTTTGCTAATACCTTTTTCAGCTAAAGGTTTACCACTGCTAATCTAGTATAAATAGTAGCTCTCCATCCCTAACGGGCAAGGGGGAAACTCCTAATGCTTCAGCACAATCCAATATAGTAGGAAATATAGATATTGTACCATCTATTTCTCTTATAACTTCAACTACATAAGTATCTCTAATTATTTCTCCGGTTTTTATATTTATTATTTGACCATCATTACTTACAATAAATAAAGATGGTAGTGCTAAAAATTTTTCCTTTAAGGATTCAGTTATATTAGTATAACTAACTTTATCCTTTACAGGTTGAAGATTATTAAGAGTATTATTAGTTGATAGTCTAAAATTATTAATTGAATAAGAAAGTTGTAAAATTAAATTTTTTATTTCAGGTATAAGATGTTTTCCTTGATAAATTAAAGTAGTAATTAATTTAAAGTCATTAAAATCTAACGCTTTTTTACTATTAAATTTTAAAGGGTCTAAAAAAGGAATAAAAATATTAAATAAATAATCAATCTGAAAAATAGATAATTTTACTTTAGGTTTAGCATTTCCTTTTGAATTTTCTAGACTTAAATTGAATAATTCAGTATTATCGGCTTTGATAAAACTATATTTATCTAATTGATTCTTTAAAAATTAAATTATAGCTTCAATAAGAGGTAATTGTGAATAAGTTAAAGCCAAAGAAAAAGTAGGAGTTAAAGAGGTTCTTCTAAGATGGAAACTTCCTTCACCTTCTATAAATCCCAATAGCCAATAAGGGGTAATTCTAATATGATCTAAAGGTAAAGAATATTCTGTTCGATTTTTATTAATTTTATTTTTAAGTTCCAATATCTTATTTGTATAATCTAATTTATTGCTAGATTCAGAAGTATTAGGTGATTCAAGTAACAAGGCTTCTTTAAAATCAAGATAATCTAGATGCTTTACACCTTTAAAGGGAAACCCTCAAAAATAGGTAGAATAACTGATTTTAGATCAGAAATATTAGAAATAGTAAAATAAGCTGCAGTATTATCTTTATTAATACTAATTAATCCACAACCTAATTTATTTTTAATAAACTCAAGTAAAGGTTTATCATCAATGTGCAGACCTATCATAAATCTATAATTAAATCTAGGGTATTTACCTCTATTATCTATTCCTATTGAAAAATTACCTTCACCGTCTACAAATCCTACAAACATTCATTAAATTGATTTTTATTAATTTGATTATGATTATTTACTTTTTTAGTGTAATTTCTATTTATATGATATTTGTTTTTAACTATATTTGTTAAACGGTAATTTGTGTAAGCTCATACCGTTAGTTCTCATATTTAATACTGTAGTGATGACATATTTGAAGTTAAATAAAATTAACTTATTATGGACTATTTCTTCATCGAATCGGTATTTCCGAAACGGTGTCTACCGTATAGTCTCTGAAGAACAAAATAAGAATATAAAATCTTATTAATTTACTGCTGGTTGGACATAGCCCCTAAGGTTTTTACATCTTAGTACTTAGGAGCACTCTCTCCTTTGGGTTAGAGAGCCGTCCAGCATATAGGTAGAAACTTTGTATTAACCTCATCTACAAAAATATTTATTTATTATTTTTTCAAGTATTCAAACATGAATCCATGATATATTTTACCTGTATTAATATTTTTAATTAAAGTAGTTTGAGTAGCTGTTAAACCTAACCCTCTTAAATAAACGATACATTTAGCTAAACTTAAAAATTCTTTATTATAGAGCTATTGTTAGTATCAATTAATAAAATGGGTTTACTAAAACTACTTTCCCGTAAGGGTAGGGTTTATTTTTATTAAATTTAACTCTATCTTTTTCTAACTGTAAAGCTAAATCTATTAAAGTAAGATCCTTTTTTTTTAGCAATAGGAATTAATTCTCTCCCCTCCCCTTAAGGGCAGGGAGAGAAACAATATTTCCCTAAATAATAAGTACCATTATTTAAATGTTTAGTTAATGTTGTATGTACAATATTAAGTTGTTTGATAAAATCTAATTGTTGTGGAGAAGAGTATAATAAAATAGATTTATCTCTATTATACATGTAAAGGGTTTAGCATTTGACCCACTTGGATTATTTGAAACTCTAATGGTATTTAAATTAAAACTAGGATCAAGTAAAAAATATTGTTCTAAAACCATTTCAGCTTTAGGAAAATAATTATTTAACAGAGGAATAACTTTTAAAGTAAATTTAAATTTATTTTTAACTATTAAGGGAACAAATTTCCCATTTCCTTTGAATCTAATTTTTCTGTTATCGTTTAAATAAAAATCGATTCTTGTAGATAATTCTGAAGAAGAACCTACATATTTTTCACCAGTTTATTTATTAATAAAATATAAACACCTGCCCCTGGCCTCCCTAATTAAAAAAAATAAAAGGGTCGGCCAGGGTGAGGGCGTGTTTCAATTTTACCAGTTGGGCTACCGATTTTTTTCCAAAGACTTTCTATTAATTGTTTATCTGTTAAATTACTTATGTCTATTCTTGGAGAGTTAACTAACTGGTTTAAAAATTTATCGTTAATTTTTATATTGGCAAATGCTAAAATATCATTAATGATTTTAACATTAACTGGTTTCCCCGTTTTCATAAATAATTTTGCTAATTTATGAGCATACATTAATAATTGATCACCCGTTCTTCCAAAGACAACTTTCCATTTAGATTTTTTATCATTATCTTTTTTTGGGTTAGGTTTACCATTAGTACTATAGCCCTTTTTAGATGTTAAATTAATACCTTTATAGGTAAAATTATTTTTAGATTAAAAAAACAAGGTAATAATAAATAAATATAATATAAAAAAAAAATTGAAGTTAATAGCACCTAATAAAGAAGAAACTCCAGCAAGGTGTAAACTGAAGATAGCAAGATCAACAGATCCACCAGAGTGAGATTGAACACCAGCTAAAGGAGGATAACATTTATGTTGGTAATCTCATAATCAATTAAAAAAAAATTGAATACTATCATTACACGCTCTAATTCTCATTAAAGATCGGACTATTCCTTCATCTTATTTACAATTAATTAATTTAATAATTTATGGCTCTATGATCAAGGCTGTGTATTATAACAGGAGGATTTAGTAGAATTATTTAAATTATCTAATGTATTTCTTCTTGTTCTAATAACTCTAACACGATTTCGAATATTATTTAAAGCTATAAAGTCTCCTTTATGTTTAAAATAAGATCGAGACCAAATTCGATATTCTAAGGCTTTCATACCTTTCATCGTATTTTTATAATATTCAATAATATTTTCAATAGCACGAGAATTAGTTGTCCCATTGAATAATATCCAGCTTTTGCAACTTTAACATTAGTACTAATACCTAATATATATTTTATAGATATTAATACAATTTTATCTAGTTTTTGTATTATTTCAAAAGCATGTACTAATCTATTATTTGATTTTTTTACTAAATAAAAAGAACCTTCAGCCTCCGTGAAACCAATTAACCAAGGTTTACTTAACACTTTAGAAGCAGATTCAACATTAGTGATATTATTATTAACTAATAACCATGCTGGGGAAATATAATCTACAGGTGGTTTTGACTTAACAATGTTATATATAATTACATCTTTTTCTGTTTTAGATAATGAACTATCAGATAACACAGAATAAACTTCTTTAAATAATTATATATTATAATATTTAGTTGTAAGTAAAGGATATCTATCAAAAATAGGAAATATAACTGATTTTAATAATAAGCGATCTCTTATTCTAAAATTAGCCATATTATTTTCTTTTTCTATATTAATTTGTCCAATTCCTAACTGACTTTTTATAAAAGATAGTAATCTTAAATTATAAGTACTTTGACTTAATTTAAATGTTAAAGACCAACTATTATTTTGGTGATTAATAGAAAAAGTCCCATCACCATCTGTAAATCCGACTAACCATTGATAAAATATGTCTTTATTTTCTGAAAGTGTCTTTTTATTCGTTTGGATCGTAGAGAATTGTGAAATAAGACGCCCTACGTATAGTCTCTGATGGAATAAATGCAAATGATTTATCCAAGCGAATTGTCTCCAAGTTAATAACATTTTTTCTATTGTAATAAATAACAATGAGCAATTACTTCCTAGTAGAAGAGTTTCTCGCATAGAGTAAAGTTTATTTAAGACTATATTTCTATAGTATGACAGCTTTTGTTTAACTGTCCCAATTTATTTTTATCCTTATGACTTTATAAAAAGGTAGTGGCCCTTATTTGTTTAAGATACAAAACCTTTGCTTAAAAAAGTAAGAATAAAAAATTCGACTGTACATTAAGCAGACGTAATCAGTCCACCCACAAGTTAACCAGTCTGTAGCGACTTTATAAAATCGACGGTCTTGTTTTATTTTTGAGGTGGTAAAAAAAATGTTAACCGTTACTACTTGTGTTGCCAAAGCTAATAATATTTTTAGCCTCATATTTTAAATATGTTAAAGTTTAAAAATTATAATTTATATAAACTTTATGACTATGAGCTAAATTTTTAATATACCTATTTTATATTTATTAGATATTTACTCATTTAGGACAGACAGTTTTAAATATTATGAGTTTACCTTTGAAAAAGCGTATATCCTTTACATTTAGAATACAGGTTTTATTTTAGACTACAGGGAGGAACAATATCAAGATAAAAACTGTAAAAAAAAGTAAAATATATTACTATATATTCAAATTTATTTGTATTATGTTTTTAAATATGCCCAATAAAAAAAAGTACGTTTATTATTCATATTATTTTTAATATCTATAAGTCTATTTAAGCCTAGCATAGTTGTATATTCTCGATTGACTCTAATATTATGAGCTTTTACCCAATCTAAATAATCTAATCGTTTACTACTTAATAAGGGAAATTTAGTTAAATAATCTATAAGGATATTTCGTTGTAGCAAGCTTGTAGCTCTTACTCTATACCCTTTTTCATTACCTCTTATTTTTCTTTCCCTTGTATAAGGTCTTACTTTGACGTTTAAGAAATTTGCTATTTTTTCCATAATGGGTAAATAAGAACTACAAAAATCAGAATGTTTAGGATAATTTTGGCGGATATTTAGTGTCATATCTGTATCTAATTTATGAAGTTTTCCTTCTTTATTTAATCTAATAGAAACTTGAAATCCACCATCAGCTTCTATGAAACCTGCAAGCCAACCATTATTACCCATAAGAGATTTATCTACTGGTAACAATGAAATAATTTCAAATTCATCTTTACTATTTAAAAATTGGATAATACGATGTAAAGCTTCTATTTTTGGTGTACGAAAATACCCATTAACAAATAAAATAAGTGAATATAACTCCACTTGTTTATTTATTCTTAGTACAACATAATTTCCTTTAGTTGAATAAACTTTACCGCCTATTATTTTTGTTAAATATAAAGCAAGGGGTAAATCTTTTTTAGTAAAAGTTATAGTAATAATACAACTCCTATTATTAGTATTTAAATCAGGGATATGGATACTACCATCACCTTAAATTAAACCCGCTAAATAAGGACCTAAGTTTTCTTTTTTAAATTGTAAACCAATAGGTAAACTCATACAAGTATTTAACATTGTCGTATTCCATCCTGTACCAGCCAATTATAATCTAAAAAATAAAAAAAATTTTCTAACAAGGGTAAAAGACCCTTCTTGTATATATTATCTATAAAATTTATTTTTTAGATATTTTGGATTTTATCTTACCTCATAACCCCAAAATATCGCGTACTTCTTGGAAAAAAAAAAAAAGCGGGAGGGTGAAGTTTACACGTAAAATCTCTGAAAGTATTATATTATACTTTGCTGATTATTTAAATTAAATTTTATTTTAACTCTTATTAACTATAATCAAATAATAAAGTAAAAGTTATTAAAAAAATGATTTTTTTTTTATTTTAAGACTCCTCTTATTATTGTTGCGCTAATAGTAGGTAAATTACGTTCAGCTAACAAGGCTCATCAGAGTAAATATTTAATATTTAAATTTTCCAGCATGTAGTGTAATTTTATAAATTTAAACCAAACAAAACGATTTATTTTATAATGATATATTTAAGAATATAAGGAAAGGATCCATATAAACCACTTATTTATTTTAATCATTTTTTAATAAAGGTATAAAGCTAAAATTATAAGGCACTGGTTAAATAAATATTTAACTTTTTAAAGAAATTTTATTCATATTTTAAATATAAAAATGATATAAACTTTATTAGGATTAAGTAAATAAATAGGATTATACTAAATAACAGGTAGTGACAATAATTTATTTGTAGGTAATCCTAATTTATATAACATGGAAGGATGCATGTGATCTTTAACTAAGAATCTAAGATGATCCATTGAACTAGATTTTATTGCTATTCTTAGATTATTATTTTTTTTTTCAGTTCTACATTTTAAATTAAATTTGCTTTCTAAAACAAAAATTAATCTATGTACATCTAAGTTAGAAAAATTATCAGTACATAATATAAGATATTTATCTCTAATATGATATGTCCCATCATCACTTATAAAAAAAGCTAATGAAATAGGTGTAAGTAAGCTATAAATATTAGTAGGAACTATTTTTGTACCTTCTTCATCATAGAAGATATATCTAAATAAATTAAAGCAAGGTAAAGTCATAGTATTGAAATAATAACCGTATTAAATTGTTGAAATTTTTATTATAAGTACTATAGTAATGAGGTCTTACTGAACAATAATTAGAAAAAATACTATAAATAAAAAATAGATATTCAACTCTAATAGTAGCTTGAGCATATTGAAATCTAGAATTTAAAGTACGTTTACCTACTTGTTTTTTTAATAAAGATCTTGATTTATTTTATGTACATGACCATCTCCAAGCATTAAACCTATTAAGACCTGAAATAAATAAGATCTTTCTCCTGTAGAAGTAATTTTATATTTAGATCGATCTTCTAAAGTTATTTTTCTCTTATTTGAAATTAAACATCCTTGCGGATTGTATAAAATACATGAATAATTTAACAATAAAAGATTAAAATCATTATTTATATAATGAATAAAATTTTCTTTAAAATTTGTACCATTTTCTACTAATGCACTTAATAATAATAAAATTAATGAAGGTGGTAATAACCAAAAACTAATATTATTTAATCTAGGGAATCTTTTTTAATAAGTATTTTTTTAACTTATTATGGACTATTTCTTCATCCAAATAATTTAATTTTAAATTACTCCGTCCTCCTTAGCTAAGCAACCTATACGCTATTTTTTAGAAGGAGAATAATAAAAATTAAATTGGAGTTTAGCATCTAGTCTCTGGAGATAAAAGAAAAAAAGAATATAATATTCATTTTCTTTTTCTTGCACAAAATCCCCATTGTATATAAAAATTTTTACACTTAAATATTCAAATACGCCGCTCTTTCGCCAAGTATCCGTACTATAAAAAGGACGCGAGGATTATTAAGAGGGTGGGGATTATTAAAGTGTATTTTATATCAGTTCTTTTGTTTAAAACAAATAATTTGAGGAGTTACATGCAAACAGCTAAATAGTAATAAACTTTATTACTAAAGTAAACGGCACTCCAAAAAATTTAAATGTTACCAATTAAAATTAGTTCTATTATTATTCATATTATTTTTTGCAGCTAAAATAATTTCTTTACCTTGATCGGTCAAATGAGCTTTTTTAGAAATCATTTTAAAAGATTTTTCCCAATCTAAGAAATCTAAATACTTGCTACTTAATAAGGGTATTTGTTTAAGTATCAATCAATATTTGAGTAGATTTTTGATTTTCAACTCTTATTTGATAATAAGAATTTTTATAATTTAATCGATTCCGAAGAGATAATTTTACATTTAAAAATAAACATATTTTATTTAATAAAGTATAATAACTTTCTCCTGTTTTAGGGTAAATCATTCGTTGCTCTAAAGAAAATTTACATAAAATTTGCTTTAAAGAATATCTAATATAAAATCCACCGTCAGCTTCTATAAAACCAGTGAACCAACTATTTGTATCTAAAGGTGAATTATCTAAAGGTAATTTACTAATATCCATAGAATATTTTATTCAACCAATCAATTAGTTTATATAATTGTTCAATTTTAGGTGTTCTAAATTTACCATTAATCAGATTTACAATTCTAATAATAGTCTTTTTTTCTGAAAACCTTAATTCTATGCTATTAGTTTTTCTTTTTACAATAAATCCTTTACCTAAATAATTTAAAAGTTTTTCAGCTAAAGGTTTATCTTTAATATTAAAAGTTATTCCTAAAATTACTCTATTTTCATTGGTGATAGAAATATAACCATCACCTTCAATTAAACCGGCTAAATAAGAACCTGAGTGTTTAAGGATTTCTTTTTTATTTGACCGCACTAATATAGAATTATTTATATCAGCTATGCCAGTATAGCTCTGTGGCTCCGCCGCTGCAACAAAAGTAGAATAATATTTATTGAATAAAGAACTAAACCGGGTATAACTTAAATAGTGAAAGCTAATAAATACAACCCAGTTAAATAGGTAATTTAAATTTGCAAGATTAAATTTTGCCATCAATTTGTTATCATAAGGCTTTTTATCCTTATTTCCTAATATCGCTATTAGGTTCAGACTATGTCATCAATTATAGAAAATAAAATATAATTGTCGGGTTTTCGTGGAAAGATTATTGTTAACATAACTCACTTTCTAGTCGTTAAACACTTTTAATCCATTATCTAAAATATATTAAATATTAGATAGTTATATGCTAAATTAAACTTTGCTGCAAATTGTATTATTATATTTATAATATATATTTTCTTGCTATTTACCCGATTATAATTATAGGGTTACTATAAAAAGGACTACTGTACATTATTTAAATAAATTAAATGAGCCCAGTTAAAATTTTGACGATTTTTATTCATATTCGATTTTATCTTTTTAATTAATAATTTACCATCTTCAGTTAAATGTTTTTTATCTATCATTAAATGATAAACCTTTAACCAATCATCATAATCATTTCGTTTAGCTGTTAATAAAGGATAATTATTTAAATATTTAATAAGAAGATATAATTTATTTAAACTAGTAACTTCTATTATCCAATAAGTCTTATCTATATTATGTTTTGAAGTTATTAATTCAGTAGTAATACCAAAAAAAGACTGTATTTTAAACATTATAGCTTTATACGACTGATTATTATAAGGTAATATTTGACGTTGCTCTAAAGCAAATCGTATTTCTATTCTTCCTTTAGTTAAAACTTTACTAGATTTTTCTTCTATTCGTTTTTCAGTATAACGGATTTTAAATACACCATCGGCATCAATAAAACCAGCTAACCACCCATTATTATTTAAATCGCTAGTATCTAATGAATAAATCGGAATATTGCAATGATATCTGTCATTCAACCATACAATTAAATAATTAAATTGAGTTATTTTGGTGTTCTTAGATTACCATTAATTAATTTTATTAAATTTACTAATTCTTTATGAGTGCTGATTATCCAAACTATAGCATTTTCTTTATTTTTAAATCGCAGTCTACCTCCAAATAATTCTATAAATTTATTTACTAAAGGTAAATCTTTATTAACAAAAGTTATAGCTATATAAGGATAACTTATTTTACCTTTTGAATCAATAATTTTAGATAAAATAATATGACCGTCTCCTTCAAATAATCCTGCTAAGTATGGACCAATAGAATGAAATTTAGAAGTATTATTTTGAATATTAACCAAATCAAAAGATGAATCATTATTATTGTAATTATTATTATCAATAAAAAAAAATAAAATTTATTTAAATATTTAAAGTAATCCGGAGCTCCCACTTGAACAGGTAATAAATAGTTCATTTATACATAATCTTTCGAGTATGATTGGACTATATCTTCAGGTTAAATAACCGCGTTACGTATAGTCTCTGAGGATCCTACAATAATTACCTACCTGCGTGATTTGCCTAGCATAATATTTTATAAAACTCCCTCCCGTACGGGTAAAGGTTAACTTAACTTTTAAGCGTTGCATAGGTAAAAGGTATTATTTTGGTTTCCTGCGGATTGTCCATTTTATACTAAAAAAAGTAATTTATTCACCTTAATAATTAAGACTGCCGTACGCTTGTATATCATGTGATCAAGTTTTCAGCTAGTTCTATAAGTGGACTTTAGGAGTTTCCCGCAGACAGTAACGTAATAAGGCCGACTTCACAGTCAACCACGGCAACAATTATTATTCTATCCTTGTTAAATAACAATTTATAAGATGGTTCCAATTGTAAGTAGTTCGAGTGTCATTAAAATCCTTTCTAATATTTATGGCTTCCTCTAAATAAGTAGTAGTCCTTGAATTAGCTTGTTGTAAATCTAGAACATAGGCCCAAGCCTTGTAATCTAAATGTTTAGAGGAAAGGAGTGGAAATTTGTTAAAATACTCAGTAGTGTTTTTTAGACTCATTTTGTTATGAGCCATCACAATAAAGCTATTATATTGTTTATCCCCATGATTCTACTTCGACTTAGTACACTTGTTCCTAAATAAGTAGCCACTTTAGACAGAATAGAAAAGAAACTAACTTGTACTTCATCATTATCTAATCTATGGTAAGTCTGTCTTATTTCTAGCCGATAAAATAATTGGACTCTCGTTGAGTTCCTATCAGATCTTTTGTGAATATTAATAGAAAAATTAGCATCGGCGTCCGAAAATCCAGAAAGCCAAGGGTTACTATCTACAGGTGAATTATCAAGAGCCTTAATTTCAAGCGGATAAATTTTAGAGAGAATAAATTTAGTTCTAGGAAGTTTGCTGCTCTGGTTATTAGCTATGTAATAATTAAACCAATTAATAATTCGCTGTAATGCCTCTATTTTAGGGGTACGCATGTAACCATTAATAAGAGTGACAATAGTAAAAACACCGATGAGGTCTTGAATTTGCCAAAGAACATAACCTCTATTTGGTTTTATTAGAACACGCCCACATTGAGTTAAATCTTGTAGATATTCAGCAAAAGGTAGATCGGCCTTCTTGAAAACAATCACAATCATAGGCGCATATTTTTTGGCTGTGGATTTTTTATCGTGTATAGCAAATGTTCCATCACCTTCTATTAAACCAGCTAAATAAGAACCTAATTGCGAGTTAGTATTAATATTTTTACCCCTTGCCCCCTGGGATTCTATTTTCCCATGGGCACCCTGGGCAGAGTTTGGATTAGGAAATAAATTAGAAAGATTTGAACAATTGGATGAGTTACAAATGTTATTATCATTAAAAGATAAAATTGAACTTATGTTACCAAAACCTCCAACAAGAGCTGGCATAACCATAAAGAAAATCATTATAAAAGCATGTGCAGTTATAATAACGTTAAATAATTGATGGTCTCCTTGTAAAACCTGCACACCTGGTGCTGATAATTCTAATCTAATTAATACAGAAAATGCTGTACCGATCATCCCAGCAAAAACAGCAAAAATTAGATAAAGAGTACCAATTTCCTTAGCATTAGTTGAAGACAGCCAGGTATTAATTTTCACAAATTTTAATACTTAAACTATCTTCCTAACAAATTAAGCTCTCACCATATTAATAATTTTTAATTTGGAATGATATGATACTCCACCCTCTAATCCATTGGAAAAGGCGATAATGTTTTATGATAGTTTATATAATCATTTAAATAATTACCATTAAATTTTTTAAAATTTTTATACTATAAAAAATATTTAAATTTATCATTTATAAAATTTAATTTACCAATAATTACACACCCCATCATGATCTTTATCAGAATTGAACTGATACTAGCTACGTGAAGGGTAGCTGTACAACCTTTATACTAAAAGACCTTTATGAATTTAGAATTTAAATCATATTTTTATAGTTATTAAATACATTTTACCCATCCAACATTTGGGGTTGAAAAAAATAAATTTATTCTAGCGAAATCAGGAATTGAACCTAATCTAACAGGTCATGAGGCTGTTGTGCAAACCTTTACACCATATCGCTTTATAAAATACATATTTTCCTTATAAATTAATTAAATTATTTTTTTTTTCCTGTTTAACCATTTTTTTGAATATTTAAGCTATTTTATAAAAATAAAAAGATAAAAATATAAATACTAGAACATGTTTATGAACAAAAAAACTCGTACTCTTTTATCAATTTCACCTCCTGATTTATTATCATTTCTATGAAATTTAATGAAATTATTATCTTCTTTTAAGTTGAAATGTTTAATTATATATATTTATATAGTACTTATTTTTTGTAGAAAAAAAAAGGGGGTATTTTTACCTCAGCAACAAAAATATATTTTATAGTTGACACTATTTTTTTCTTCTATAATAATAAGCTGCTAATCCTCGCTTTTATTTTTTGTTTTGGTACAAAAATTCCTCTTTTTTATTAGCTAAAATTTTAGAGTCCTTTAAATAACAAATGGCTTTAGGGGCTATATTAGGTGAGGGTTATGAAACAAGAGAAAATACTATGAACCTTATAATAAATTTTCCTTTATATAGTTTATTAGATTTTAATAGCCATTTAGCAAATAACCAGAGAGAACCTCATTTTTTGATACTAAATTTAATTATTTAATTTTATTTGTTTAACATATGATTAAAAAAAATGATCGTGATATATTTATTGAATATTAATACTTATTAAGATACTGTAAATCTTTCTCTTTGCAAATAAATTTTATTGTTACTTGAGTTTTTTTAATAAATTAAAATAGATCTTCAGCTTTACCTTAGATACCAGTAAATATAATAAACCAAGCATCTTATTTTTGTTATAGGCTCCTTAATTTAAAAATACGATACAAATTTTCAATATTACAAAGGAAGTAGCAAACAAAATCGTGGCCCCCTTGTTTTGTAAGTTTTTATAAAAAGAACCTTAAAAAAAAAATAACCAATTATTCGCAATTTAGTTTGGAATATTAATAGTTAATTTATATTTTTTTTTGATAAAAAAGCAAAAAATATTCAAGGTCAAACATTTTAATATATTTTTGGTATTTTTGAATGCAAAATGTCTCGGTTTAAATTTTTTAAATTAAAAAAAAAATTAACTTAGGTTTCGAGCGTCTCCTTGCCATAAACGAAAATGCCAGGTGGTCATACGTTAGATGAACTATTGGAAGTTAAAATGCTTATTTTGTTTGTTGCTGACAAAATGGAACCATAATTTTTTTTTAACAATTTATTATAGAAGAACGGGTTCAACCTGACCTTAAAATTATGCTGAAAATTTTGTGGTTTTTTAATTTAGATAAAGGATAGGAGGTAAAAGGGGGGCAATTGTTTAGGTTTGCAAATTTTTTTAGCATCAACTTAAAAAGAAAAGTAAAGGGTATGCTGTGCATTTAAATTGCAAATTTTTTTTTTAATTGCTTTAATCACAGTTCTACCAATGCGAATAATGTTAAATAAATGTAAAATATAAAATAGATGTAAAATTATTTAAATAAACTAACAAGTGCTAACTTTGTTATGAGCAGCATTTAATTAGGAGAAATTACTAAGATTTGAACAAGAAACTAGTATTAAATATGAGGATGGTTAAAAAAATTTAATTGATCCAGGTTTAAGGTTAAAAGGGGAAAGTGAAGTATAAGTTTCTGCTCATTATGTTAAGAATAAATAATTAATTGTATTGTATATATATAAATATAGAAAAAAAAATCTTAATTAAACTTAGAAAATATATATCTACCTACTACTATTTTATTATTTCTAAATTTAAATATAAAAAATAAATTGATAGTATCAATAAAAATTAAATTTGTCCTTCGGGTTAATAAGAGGAAGAAATTTTAATTTCCTTTTTAAATTTTTAAGATCGTTATCAAATAAGATTTAAAGTAACAATAATGTCCAATAATATTTTATATAATGGAGTATGTTTAATTTTTTTTTTAATTATTTCTAAACAGTTTTGTTTACCCATTTTTTTTCTTATTTTTTTTTTCTATTATGCTCCATTTTAAATTGGAAGAAGGAAAAAGAAAAAATAAGAAAAAGACCAAAGAAACAATAGTAACTTTAGCCTTCTAATGATATAAAATGTGATTATTCCTTGATTAAAAAAAATATAAATATCTTTTATATTTTTAAAAATTTTTTGAGAAATAGGATTAAATATTAAAAAAGAAAAAAAAATCTCTCCCTGCTGAAGCACTGGCCCATCCGCTGGCGCTGCCAGGGGCAAGGGCAAGAATAATTAAAAAAATAGAAGCTGGATAGTGCATTCACCCTAAAACTAGCCCTCCGAAGGGAGAGCCTGATTGATATTTAAAGGGAGAATTAAAGTGGATATTGACCCTAATTATTATTAGAGCAATATTATTATAAAAATAAAATTTTACTCTAATTTAAACCCTAAGTGATAATGAAAATATCCTCCATTCTATCTCTAAGTGTAAACATATAATAAATAATATATTAAAAAAATAAACTGGAAATAAATAATTTTATATTTATGATCTATTTGTGTTGGTTCTTGCTTACCTTACCTTATTAATTCTTTAAAAGAATCTACCTAATAAATCCCTGCTCTATTGAATATATATTATTATAAAATAGTATATATTATATATTATTTATATTTATTATTAATATAATAGAATAAATAATGATCAAAGATAGTCATTATTCTAAAAATAATAGATTATATCTATAATAATATTAAATATTATATGATATTAATATATTAAAAAAATATATAATAAAATTTATATATATTTATATATTAAAAAAATATATATAAAAATATTTAATAAATTTTGTCCTGCTGGCTCTTAAGAAAGAAAAAATATTTATTAAAATTTAATAAAATTTTACAATAAAAAACAAACAAAAAAACAAACAAAAAAATATAAAAATTATAATTAAAAATTTAAAAATGATCCAATTACTCCTTATTGTACCTATTATAGGGGCAATATTATTACTCCCAATACAAGAAAATAATATAAAAAATGAAATAAAAATGAAAACAATAGCTCTTTCTACCTCTCTTATTAACTTTATTATTTCTATCTTTTTATGGATTGAATTTGATTCTAGTATTAATGACTATCAATTTATTTATGAATTCAATAAATTAAGTTTTTGTCATTTTAATATAGGTATAGATGGGGTATCCCTTTTTTATGTATTACTAACTACATTTATAACTCCAATTGCTTTACTATCTAATTACAATAATATTTTTAAAAATCTAAAATATTTTCTTATTTCTTTTTTAATATTAGAAACATTACAAATTGCAGTTTTGTAGTTTTAGATTTATTTTTTTTTATATTTTTTTCGAAAGTGTTTTACCTATACTATTTATTATTATAGTTGTTTATGGTTCAGGTGTTAATAGAATTAGATCTGCTTTATTATTTTTTTTATATACTTTAGCTGGTTCTTTATTTATGCTTTTAGCTATTCTTCAAATATATAGTAATGTAGGTTCAACTGACTTTATTTTAATTTCTTTATCTGAAATTAGTTTAGAAAGTCAAAAAATACTATGGTTGTCACTTCCCTTCAGCAAGGTTGATATGACCTACAGCTTAATTCTATCTAGTAATAACACTTTAATTAATAAAAAGTTTAGTGCTTCTCATGTTAAAGGTAAAACTGAATGTACTGATTTAGTGATTTATGGTTCTAATCTAAGCTCTACCCTTAAATATCCCGGTTTTAGTTCTAAACTTAGAGCTGTTTGTCAAATTCCTGCGCATTTAAATTCTATAATCTTAGGTATTCTGTTATCCGATGGCTGGTTATATAAAAATAAGTCCTCTAAAACTCTATTAGCTCTTAAACAAAGCATAAAAAATTTTGGATATCTTTGGTTTGTTTATACTAAGTTCTCTCATTATTGTAGATCTCTTCCTAGAGTTACTACTTCAAATCTTAATGGTAATAAAAAATACGGTGTAGTATTCGCTACTAGAGTATATCCTTGTTTTACCGAATGGTACAATATTTTTTATGTTGATGGAAAAAAAAGAGTGCCTTTAGATTTATATAATATGTTAACCTATGAAGCATTAGCTCATTGGATTATGGGTCCGGAACCAAAAGTTGTAAAGGCCTTACTCTCCAAACGCAATCTTTCTCTATTCAAGAATGTGTTTTTATTATAAGCATATTAATACACAAATTTAATTTAAAATGTAATATTCATATGCAAAGAAATCAACCCACTATTTATATTTCTGCTAAATCCATGAAAAGACTTAAACCATTAATATTACCTTATATGTGTCCTAGTATGAAATATAAACTGGGAGGTTTCGAATAAAATCGCAATTTATTTTTCCCAAAGCAGTACTTTTCTATTTAGTTTAATTAAAGGATAAATGACTTTATTACAGGGAATTACTTCTGAGTGGCAAACTCGAGAGACCTCTTAAAGTGAGAATAAGTAATTACTTTAAGAATATCGTCGAACTAAGTCAATGACGGGAAACTATCATTGTAAAAGCGTAGAGGCCAAACGCCACATGATCGTCTAAGTAACAATAAAATTGTTATATGATATTATAAGAAATGGTCCGGTTCTCCGGTGACGGATTTTAGGTTAACCCCTAAATAAGGTATGAATACCATTTATATTTGTATTTATACTGAGAAAATAAGCTAGCTGAACCTGAAACGGTTAAAGGCCTAACCCCGAGCATTTTTTTTAGCTCTTGCTGTAAAAACACCTTTGTGGCCAGTTCACCTATGGCTTCCTAAAGCACACAGTGATGCACCATTAGCTGCTTCTATTTTATTGGCCGGTACAATTTTAAAATTTTCAAGTTATGGTATGCTACGAGTATTAATTAATTTCTTACCTGATGCTACTCATTATTTTAGTCCTTTAGTTCAAACTATTGCTATTGTAACTTTAATTTATGGCTCACTAGTAACTATAGTTCAGCAAGACACAAAACAATTAATTGCTTATAGTTCAGTAGCTCATATGGCAATAATTACTTTAGGTTTATTTTCTAATTCTATAATTGGAATAGAAGGTGCTATTTTATTTTCACTAGCTCATGGATTTGCTTCTCCTGCTCTATTTATCTGTGTAGGTGGAATAATTTACGATAGATTCCACACAAGAACTATACCTTATATTAGAGGATTAGTAACTTATATGCCGGTTTTCACAATATTATTCTTCATATTTACATTAGCAAATACAGGAATACCATTAACTCTAAATTTCCTAGGTGAATCTCTGTCTCTAATGGGTATATTCGAAAGAAGCCCTATTGTTGGTATTTTAGGTGCAACTGGAATCGTTTTCTCCGCTATTTATTCAATTTATTTATACAATAGACTTTCATATGGGGTATATTCACCTTACTTAAGCCCAATGAAAGATATAACAAGAAGAGAATTTATACTTTTGATCTCTCTATTAATACCCACAATTGCTTTAGGTATTTTCCCTAATGTAATATTAGATTGCCTTCATGTATCAGTTTCATCTTTATTATATAATATCCCATCTTTTACCCCATTATCTACTGAAGATTTAACATCTAAATTGGTAACTATAAATGAAACTTTTATAAACTCTCCATTAGAAGCTAATGAAATATCTTTAACTATTAAAAATCAAGTAATAGAATTATTAGGTTATAATTTAACTATTCATTATATAATGCTTTATTTAATAATTATGGGAATTTTTATTTTTACTATAAAATTTATTATAGATAGTAATGTATCCACAGAAAACCTTAAAAAATTACCTTTAGGTAATTATATTTATTATTTTGCAAATAAAATATTATCTTTATGGAAAAAATCTAATACTTTTTGGATTTATTTTATTTTATTTTCATTATTCATAATGATG